>WEKX01026805.1:9333-29635 GCA_013390025.1 Pitta sordida | reverse complement strand
CAAGCCTCCAGCTTCACCAGGAGTTTGTTATGGGGGACAGTGTCAAAGACAAAGAGATGATTCCCCTACTCTCAATATAAAATTTTATCTTTTGTGTATTTGTAAATAATGTACTTTTTTCTTGTATCAGAGAGTAACTAGATTGTTAGTAAAAAGCGCATCACATACCTTCCTCTAGGGGAAATTACCTTGACCAAAACTTCAACCAGCAAAAGTCACTTATCAATTGAAATTGTTATTTCAATTTAGAGCTTGGCAGTGACTGAGGTGGTATTTTCCTAGAGGCCTGACAGCTTGGGAATATCTATATTGTCACAGAAAACTAGTTATTACTGGAAGTCTAAAAACTGTGTATTAGATTTATTTTCTTTCTGATAGCTTCTGTCCAATGCATTTTAAAGTCAATATGCTTCCTGCACTGTGCTCCTTATAAAAGCGGGTTCTATTGCTTAATTTCTCCTTGGGGAAGTTACAAAGTAAAGAAAGTGTGTCTGTGTGTATGCATGGATGTCTCCAGGCTTTATTTTGCATTTTCATAACTGTTTGCATCTATGTGACTGGGAGTATATAATTTCCATGGATTTCCTTTTATGCTGAGTAACTTCGCCTCTCATGAGTTAGTTACTGAATAATACCTATGAATATCTAAAAATGGTCAGCCATTGTCATGGGTTTGATGTTAGAGAGGTTTTGTTTTATATGTTTACCAAGGAAAAGTTTTAATTGTTATTTTATTTCCCGCTCTCTTTCCCCTTGCACCCCCCTCCCCTTCCTGAGTTCGGGGAGGGGGGAGGAGGGAGAGGGACCACGGGGAATTAGAGGATCCATCCCGAGTCTGAACAAAACGGCCTGGGAATTCCCCTGCCTCTGCATAGCCATGAGGTTGATAATGAAAGTGGATATGGTCACTGCTGGACAAGTTCTCCCAGCAGGAACTGCCTGGAGGAATTCTGGGATTTGTAGTCGGCAGTCACTGTTCTGAAGGAGGAGATATAAGGCATTGAAGAGCGCAAAACTTCAATTCCCTAAGAACCTTGCCCCACAGGCTTCTACCTTTTGGAATGCTGGAAAGGAGGGCGTTTTGGAAATACTGATGCATACTGGAAGCTGGTGATTTAAGGAAAATCAGTCAGGACTCAAGGTAATTGCTTCCATGCTACAGAAAAGTTTATTTTTGGCCTAAGAGCCAAGGAAGAGGGACCAGAGTGTCCCCTGCCCTTGCCAGGTGCCAAAAGAAGACCGCCCAGATTTGTCACCCATCTTTAACCCCTTGTCTCATACATATGCAAATTGCTCCATGAATATTCATCCTTTCAACATTATGTCATTTGCTATGAATCCTTCAACCAATTAGCTTCAATATTTTACATTCTTTTCCCCTTTTTGTGGTTAGCATTCAATTTTGTTTACCTTCACACCCTGCAGGACACCCTTAATATTCAACCTTAACTCTCAGGCCTTCTGAATGATTCTAAAGTCTACTAATCCTTCTAGGATTCACTAGAAATTCATTAAATTTTCACTAATTCACTAAAATCTCTAAATCTCTATGCCCTTACCTAACACACTAAATTTGCAATTTTCTGATTCTCCAAATCACTGGCTCCTCTTCTTCCCTTCCTCCGGTGCTGAGAGGTTGCTGCTGCTGCTGCTGCTACTGCTGCTGCTATTGCTGCTAGAAGTCCAGAGTTCCTGCTTTTCCTTTCCTCGCCCACTGTTTCCCTGTGCTTTTCCTGCCTGGCTGCTGCTGAGGAGAGGACTTTTGGACCTGAATTCAGACTTCTACCAACATTTTTGTGGGTTTGCCTGCCAGCCGGCTCTGTTGTTTTCCTTTCCCAGATAAGACTCGGTCCCTGAGAGGGGACAGCAGTCACTCCCTATTGTTTGGGAAAGGGCAGCTTGTATACTACTGCCCCCAGCATTCTGTTGTCTGAGGGATATTCTGTTTGTGTGGATGGGTTTGGAGTGTGGTTGTGGTATTTTCCCTGTTTGTTTGCCAGTGTTAGTTTGGTTTGTATACATACCTTTTTTCATACATTCCAATAAAAAAAAAATACTATATGTATATATATCACATATATACATATCTTCATCCTTGTGGGTCCCTTCCAACTCATAATATTCTGTGATTCTGTGATTCTGTGATTCATGTATATATATTCCCCTCATTGAGGTTGGTGTTTTCTCTTAACGGTCTCTCGTCCAGTTTTTCTTTGAAAACAACCCCAATAGTGTCCAAACCAGGACAGTCATTAAACAAAATAATTTATTGTGTGAAGGATATTATTTTTAATTTTTTTTTTTTCTAAATTAAAAGCTAGAGAGTTCTGAGAGCATAGCTGAGCAAGATGTGACCTTGCTGATTCTAGAAGTTTCTTTGCCCTGTGCTTCCAAGTCTGCTATACGAATCAAATGCCCTCCCTATGATACGGATGTTGCACTTACTATATGCTTCCAACATGATGATTTTGTAAAAAAAGTGCTAGTTATACCCTTTTTACTATACTCTCTCTGAAAGAAAACTCTTCCACATACCTATAGTCCCTTTCATGGTCTGTTTGATTTGCCTGCTCTTTGAATGGATTTCTGAGCAATGATTGAGTGAAATAGACACTGCATGCCTGTTGAATGGAATCAGATAAAGTCCTCTGTAAATTTGCCAGCTTTCATGAAAACTAAGATAGATTTTATCTTGGTTGATTTTCTGGGGAGGGGTTTCTTTTGTGACTTTCTTGTGACCATGCTCTTCAGTTTAAAACAATAATCATTTGAATTCCACAGAAGCGCTAATACAGCTTTTGGCAAAAAGATTAGTTTTGTTTTAGACTAGATTAGACTTTGTTTTAACAGGGAACTTTGTTTATGGACCAGCACTTCTCCTAATTGGAGCTACATATATATGAATAAGGCTTTCTTTAGGTATATATGTTAATGTCAATTTAAGCTCATCCATAAACCTTCATTTTCTCTTCAAGCAGTTGTTTAGAGACTGCTTGGTTCCACAGGATGGAAATGCATAATTATATAGTGTTTTGAATAAGGACCTTGAGATTTATTGAAATATTTTTTTAAGGTCAATGAACATGTCATTCAGAAAAGACCAATGAAAAATAGTTAACAGTAACTCCATAACATAAATTTTGTTTCAATAATGTATTTACCCTGAAATAATCCCTATTTATAATAGTTTTGCATATCTAATAGCTTTTACCATTCTCTAGGACCCTGTAAAATTAATTGGCTCTTATTTATTTATTTAAAATTTTCTAATGCCGTCATTTCTTAGGGTCTTTTTATATCTGAGTATGTACATAAGGATTTATCTCAAAGTCAACAGTAAACAACTATTTATTATAGTTTTGGTGTTATAAATTGATTTAAACTGAAATTAAGTGTCAAAACTTCTTTGAAGACCCAGAACTAAATGACTTGCCTATAATTCCACAAAGACAAGAATATAATCTATCTGCATGCATCTGTTTGGTAATTAAATCTTTCTGGGGACAGAGTCTGTAGTTATTAAAAATTTGGCATTAAAATTCTGGAGCATTTGCTGAAGAATTTGTACAGGATGTTGGTGGCAAAACTAAGAAAAGAATTCTTGACACAGTCCATGCTTTTGTCTTCCAGAATAATCAAAAAGTTTCTCACTTCTACCAGGTTATTCACTCATTGGATTTAAACTACTTACAGTCCAGATATTTACTGTTTGGATAGTGGTCAGTGAAACATTAAAAAAAATCTATATGTTCAGAATAACACATTTTTCTTGGAAATTCACTGTATTCTAATAAAGACTAAAACTTACAAGATTACTTCAAAATATGTGCATAAGCTAACATATGAAGAAAAGTCAGAACCAGTAGTGTTTTGAACACTGTCATAGTTTCTCATGGTGCTGAAATGGATAACTCATAGAAAGGAAAAAAAGAAAACTTTTCTGCTTGTCATTCTTCTCTCTCTCCCACTCTCTCGNTTGGGAAAATTAGGGATTGTTGTTGTTATTGATTTATATATGACTAGTTTACCTTTACCTTCCTTTATCCTGGTTCTCTTCCTCAACATTCCTTAACCGCCACGCATTCAATTTTCAATATACATTGATGAAGTTGGTATTTTGACCTCTGGCTAGTCTCTTGACAATTAATCACCACATTTATTGGCCTCTAACGGTCACAAACACATAAATACTTACATATTCTATGTTTCTGGGTTTTTTTTACACTCATCTCAATACCTTTTGTTTCTGATGGTATTTATGCTTCTTTTAAACCTCCCGAAGGGAATGTAATCACATAAAAACAGATTCTACAGTAAAATGCACTAACATCTTAAATTATGAGATCATTAAAAAAATAGACTGCACTTCTAAACTTTAACTGCTCAGAAGCTTTTTCCCTTCTGAAATTAACAGTGATATGTGGATAGTGGTCCTTTTCACTCCTAGTGATAAAGAAAGCAATTACTTGTGTTGAAATGTGACCTAAACTGCATCTGTTCCTGGGCCACTGAAAGAAGAGGAAAATTTTGATTTGAAAGCCAGACAGCTTTCTCAATTTTCTTGTAAAGAAATATCTTTAAACTGCAGTACAGTTATGACAGCTTGTATAACAGCATTTAGCTATACTCCAGCAGCTTTTAGATTTTACATGCTATATGCCTAGACCTGTCAGAGAGACCTGTGTCAGACACAACACTTCTAAAAATTTTTTTATCTTTGTACTTGCTGAATGTAAATTCTCCTAGTCACCCAGTATGAATTTTAGAGTTTCTCTCCCAGAGATATGGACTTTGATATCACTTTAATATTAATAGAGACTGAGCTACTACTCCTTCATTATTATTTAAAAAATGTTGAAAAGGAATATTCATCAGGCCATAAATATATCACCAACAGGTATGTATTTCCAGACTTTGAAAGACAGGTAGGTGTCTTCTGTAGTTGTAGAGGCTTTTTTTCTCTGTGGGTTTTGTGTTTTTTCTTGTAGTTTTTTTCCCTTCTTTTTTTTAATAAGCTTAGTATTTTTTAATGATGATGTCTGTTAGCTAATAGATCTTAAAATTCTGAATGAACAAGTAAACAATAGTACCTGCTTACTTTAACAAAGAGTGGATCTTTGTGTGGTTCTGCTTGTAACACCCAAATTGCAGATGGTTAACTACATATTTTTAATCCAATGTTATGAGTGACTGGAGAAAATTTTTACTAAAAGAACTAAAATGTGTGTGTGAGTGTGTGCGAGGCAAGGCAAGTTCTGCATAGGTGGGACAGTAATTTGAGTTTGCTAGGTCAATGTTTTGTGGAGTGCTTTTGATAGAATGTTCCTTTAAAAATTTGCCAAGTACCTTATTCTACCTTAATGCTTTATAGTTTGCAAGTAAAAGTCTATTATACAACCTCCTGAGAACTTTATTGGGTTCTCCCTTGTGCTGCCTCATTGAAGTACCTAAGCCCTATTTTAAAAAAACTCACCAAGCAAGGGCTTTACAAATGGGATTGATTTTAAGTGAATAATCAAAGCTTTTCAAATGCTATAAGGTGTCTCATAAATGTCTCCTAACATTGTTATTATATTTACTCATATATATTTTCTTGTGCAGAGAACAAAATTAGCCCCGGGCCTGTTTATATTTCTCACTTAATATTACTCTTCTTGGTTTTTGAGATGTTAAGCTTATTGGCAGAAAAATATGAACCTCAACAGCAATGACTTACCGTTGTCTTTTTCCTTCTTTTTACTGCAGCTGTGTACATGTGTCACATTAACTGTGGACTGAATTTGCAACATTGTTACAAAATACATATGGATGCACCTTTGTTGTCCCACATATCAGGTGAACTTTGTGATGCTCTATGAGGTAAAGACTTCCATGTATGTAGGTAGAGTAATTCATCACACAGGAAATATATATTCCAAAAATAAATATTTTTTAAAATATCACAACATGAACGACCCCTGTTTTATTCTTTATTTTCTTTAGACTTTTGATTTAGGCCAGCATTTATCATATCTACCCCAAGCAGACTGGAAGTTAGGCAGTTAACTGAGGCTTGTAATCTAAGCTTCCTTCCATAGCAAAAGCCATTGAAGAATAGGTTTTTTCCCATGTTTAGGTAAGTGTTCAAGCCAAGTGAGATAAATTACCTTCCAAAGACATTGGAGAGTTTCAAGGTTATATCTATTTTCATGAATGTTGCCAATTATTATGCAAATGCAATTTATTGTTCAAGAAATCTTATATGTATTACCTCAACTATAAACTTGCATGCTACCCCTATCTGCCTTTCAGACTTCAAAAAACTTGAATATGAAACTATGTGTCTCTTTAGGGGTTTTTCATGACATTTGCTACAATAAGAGCTGTCAGTTTGCTTTAATAAGGTTTGGAAAAAACCTCAAACCCTTAATGATTTCTCTAAATGTCCAGGAATTTGCTTAATTTATTGTTACTTATTACTTATTAGCTATACTTATTGCATGATATTGTATACCATTAAATAATGTGATCATCTCCAACTCCTTTGCTGGAAGAGATAATGATGCTGGTTGCTGTCCGTGACTTTGTGTATCTCCTCATATGCCCATTATTTATCTCTTACTGTATCTGAAGAGACTTAATCTGTCCAGATGTTTTTCTTACAGGAACTTCCATTCTGTGTGTCTGTTTGGAACTGAATAGAACTAGACTCACACATAATGCTTAAAATGGAGGTGAACTAATTCAGTAACTTGACCATGTTTCATTTTGTTCCAAGCTTTCATATTGTTTTTCTTAATATTTGTTTAATTTTCTGATCACTGTTGAGCACTGAACTGATGCTTTAGTAGCATTGTCATTTACCACTCTGAAATCAGATTTCTAAGTGATGGTATTTTTTGTATTTTATGTATAGAATGCAGATTGTTTTATTATAATTTTAAATTACCTGTACTAAATTTCATCTGGTGTTTAACACCCAGACAGCCAAAGGGTCTTCTGACATTTGTCTTATCTTTCTTCAATAACTTAACCAACAGTTGTTTTAACTTCACATTTCATCCTTTGTTTAGAGAATTCATTAAAAGACTAAATAACCAGTTACCAATTTTTAACTTTCTTATTATGTATGGGTCACGGCAGGTGAGTGTTTATTTCTGCTGTACTCCTGGACAACTTTTAGTTTATGTTTGCTTGAGTCACAAAATTTATGACTTTTTCGGTATTTTAAGATCTATCTCATGTGGTCTTGCTAGCAATGGTAATATCTGTGCTTGCCATGCCTAGTCAAGTGTATTTGGGTGTAAGATTAGTAAGATTTGAGCTACAGTTGACCCTCTTTATTTGTGGTACTGTGGGTCCGGTCCCCCATGAAGGCCTCCATCTGCATTTATAGGCAGCGAAGTGGGGAGGGTGCGAGGTGGGTGGACCTGCCCTGCAGCCTCCTCACTCTGAGCAGAGTGGAGCAGGGCGAGCGGGCCTGCTGCAGCCAACTCGCTCAGACTGGAGCAGAGTAGCGCAGGCATGGTGTGGGCAGAACAGTGTGCAGGTGGTCCATGCAGCAAGGTTAATCTGAATATTCATGACTATCTACTTTGAATATTCATGACTATCGGTTCGCGCAGGTGCTGTTATAAACGCCCTGAGAAACATACCTCCTCAGCTGCAGAAAAATCGTACTGTGAAGAAGTGAAACCGTGAATGGGGAATGGTGAAATGGAGAGGGTTGACTGTATATAGTGCTGGAGAAATTCCACTTATAATGAAAGTCTTTCATTGGGGAATCAATTACTTTGCAACGAACATGACAGATATAGCTTATATAGATATAGTTTATAATTCTCTCTTGTACATACAGTCAACAAGCTGAGTTCCTTTTCATCAGCTGCTTCCATGTGTTCTGTTTCTTTTTTATTACTAATGCAAGTCAGTTTATTACTTCAATTAAAAAAGCTCCACAATGTGAAAATCAACCATATAGACATAATTTTGAGGTGTCAGAAGATGAATTGATAACATTTAGTACCTTTACAGTCTTTATGGATAAAAAATTAAAAAAATATGATTTCTTAATGCAGAGAAGGGACCTAAACCAAAGAAATCCCTGGGTTGTTATACCCTTATGACTTTGTAGCAGGATGCTGTCTTGGTTTGGGTTTTTTCCCCACTGGCAGTGAGGGGGTTAACAGCTTCTGCCTGGGCCTCCATCACTGCCATGGAGATCAAGGTCATGAGCAGATGGAGACAGAGACACCTCTGTGAATAACATATTTGAGCAAGGGAAAAAAAAACCCTAGTAAGAGAAAGTAGATAGCTGGACCAGAGGCTGGGAGAAGATGAGAGCTATGAAGGCACCACCAGGCCAACCAGAGAAAGGGTAGAAAGGGTTTTCAGGCATCTTGCTGCTGCTCGTAGAGTGGACCATAGTGAAGCAGACTGTCTGCCTGCAAACCTATGGACTAGAGTGAGAGAAACCAGCAATGCAGAATCCACCTGAGGCCACGCTGAAGATGGAGGATCAACCTGGAAAGCTGCAGATGTCTTAAGAGCCCAGAAACATGGAGCCGGAGCTGAGAGCTCGGCAGAGATCCTTTGGACAGACGTTTTGTGATAGAATTGTGGTAGGATCTGAACTGTTTACTTTGGGATGGGCTCATAATGAAGCAGTGAAGGCAGTGCTTAAAAAACTGCATCCCATGCTGTGACTCAGGCAACAGAGAATGGAAGAGCTGTCGTCCCTGGGTCGAGATTCATGACCCTGGGAAAGGGTCATGAAAGACTTTTCCTCTCGTGAGAGAGACAGAGAGAGAGAACTTTATGGAAAGACAGAAAGATGGCTTCCTACAGTAAAACTGGTCAGAAATACCAACTTGCCTGGTTTTACCCCTACCCCTGTTCCCCCTTTTTCTCCTGGAGGAAAAAAGGGAATATGAAATCTGTTGTAAGAGACGGAGGGGTAGGGGGAAAAGGTTGCCTTTAAAATGATGCTTCTCACATTAAGCTCTGATCTTGTTAGCTAATAAATAAATCCTTTATATTCCTCCCTTGTAGCTAGCTTTGTTTTGCCTGCGATAAACCTTTTTTTCCGGTTTTTCTCCTTTGGGAGAGGTTGTGGGTGAATCTCTGGCATCCAGCCAGGGTCAAACCATGACAGATGCTCTGCCTGGAATGTAGTAAAACAACTCAAACAATGCTGTATTTTGCAAAGCTATCACTGATGGAATAAGAGGGCCTGTTATGTTGCTATTATTGTTGAATTATGCTAAAACCAGTCTGACAGTCTACCCAAAGTTATACATCCTGATAATGAGGTAAAGGTGTGGTGGATATGGTAAATTATCTTTAGCTAAAAATGCTAAGCTATTAGCCCAAGACTTCATCTAATCCAGCTACTCATTCTGAGCAAGTAAAGTGAGAAAAACTGCATATTAATCACACAATATTATATGTAACTTGTTCCACTTAAAATGTAGTTATTTATGATAAACAACTAATAGATCTGAACAGCCAGCTATTAGCTGGGTGAGGAGTGGCTGGAGAGTGGTGAAATGGAGAGAGATTTAGGAGTAATAATTGACAGAAAGCTTAATATGAGCCAGCAGTGTGCCCAGGTGGNCTGGGATAGGTAGCAATCCTCAATACACTCTATGAACCTTCTGGACTGCCTCCTTTCTGCTGTGTGAAGTTCCCAGCAGATATCAGGTAGGTTGAAGTCACCTATGAGAATTAGGGAGGGTTTTCATTGTTTTGTTTTTTTTTTTTTTTATAATGTTTTTTAAGTCTGTATAGAGACAAAATCACCAGGAGAGTCACATTTTTGACTGGTGAGTTGGTGGTTTGTTTTGGTATTCTTTTTCCTAACTGGGACAACGGTTTTTGAAAAGAGCAGCTCTCCTAAAACACCTCTACCCTTTCAGAGCACAATGGGGCTGGTTACATGGAATAAACACATCGCCTGTGACTACATCCCAGTGCTGTCTCTGGAGAGGAGGCTGGAAAACCCCAGTTACTACAGTAACTGAGTCTTGCAACTGAGTTGTCTGGCTCTGTCTCAGTTCTCTCCACATTGTTTCTTTAAATCACTTGACTCAACTATCTGTATCTCTGTTGTAAAAACTATCATTTCTTGTTAAGAAATCATACCCTGACATCAGGAAGCCTCTCTGAAGATTTTAGCACTCAAACACTCACTACTTAAGTAAATAGTTAAAGGCTTGCTTCCAGCTGCTTGGAGGCTTTTCCTTTATAGTCTTGATGTTCAACACAAGAGGGAGGCTATTTACAAATAGTCAGTGTTTGTTACATAAAATGTGTTGTGAATGTACTATATAAATTTAAAATAACATGATTTAGATCAACCTACTTCATGAAGACTACTCAGAGGTCATTAAAGCTTTGATTTTCCAGTTAGCTTGTTTTATAGTTAGTGCTTCAGGAGCCATCAAAACTGTAACAGGATAGATCAATCAGATTGCTTTTATTGGTCTACTGTGTAGAATTCAATATAGGTAACAAGGATAGCCACTGAATCAGACTTCAAAGGAATTTGCATCACATGGTGGTATAGCGTTAACCTTGAGACTACTGGAAAAACTTCCAGTTTGGTAATTAATGAATATGTATTTTAATCTGAACAGTATATCTGACTAGAACTTACTTTTTTTTCAAGAACTTTGAAATATATAATGCTGATAATATATTTCTTTGTAACTCTTCAAACCTACAGCAGTATTTTTATTAAGAGAATTGTCAAAGGCTCTCATTTGCAGTTGTCAGTATAAAAAATGTGTATTTTTTGTGTAACAATTTTGTATACCCCAGGCCAGATTATTATTGTAAACAACGCTGAGAAAGGGCCACTACAAGAAGAACTACCCAAGAAAACATCAGACTAATTAGGAGTGAATAGTACAGCATGGCCACTACTAATGATGACAAGGATCATGGATATGAAGAGCTACTGAGATGTTTGTCATAAGCTGACATTGACAGCTAAAAAACTGGGGGAGATTTAAAAGTAGTTTTTCATACTATCAAAGAGATGTGCTGGAAAAAACAATAATGAAAATTTTTGTTGTAGGATATGAAAGAAATTATTTTGACAATATTAAAAACCTAACTATCCCAGTATGTTTTCCTTCTGCATAAAAAATTATGTCTTGTTACAGTAACTAGAGTCCAACCTCCGTAGTCATGAGGAATGGGTCTCCTGGGGGGCTTGTGAACTGTCTAATCCATGAACAGTTGTGGGTCATTAATATGCATACAGGCCATGCCCATTGCTCCACCCTCAGCCAATCAGGAACACTGGGAAGTGTTTTCCACTTGTCCTCATGGACTCTCACAGCACAGGGGAGCAAAGGGAACCATTTCTGAGCCCTCTCTGCCTGGGAAGACCCCCCGAGAATCCCTGGGCTTCTCTTCGGCCATGTTGCCACTTCTGCAGCCACTGCCAGGCTGCTGCCACCATGCATGCTTGCTGTGGCTGGGGGAGGGCATGGGGGAACAGAAGCTTCCTCCTGGCACAGCAGTTGCAGCAACATGGGCACGTGCCTCTGCTGCTTCGTCTTAGCACACAGTACTTGCCCCATCGCTGCCGCAGTCACCCCAGCCCCACTTTTGTAAGGCACTTTCCCTACGGCTACATCACCAGGTGCTCCAGGCATGCAGTCCCCAAGGCATATACCGCATCGCCTTCCCCATCTGGAGCCATGGAAACTGTAACACACAGACGCACACACACAGGCACTGCCCGCTCGCAGTGGCCAGGCCAGTCCCGCCCCACAGGGATCTCTGGTGCTGCCCCTCAGCGAAGCAGAGGCACTGCGCATGCGTCAACTGGGAAGCTTCACAAGGGAAAATTTTCTCAATTTGGTGAGGTCGTGATGGGGAAGTCATAATGCACTGAGGTATGATGTATTACCTCTAGGAATACACTAATTTGAGGGCATCACTAGAGTATTGGTACTGCACAGAAAGAGGTTTATTCTGCTAAAATCTTCTGCTTAATACAGCAATACATCACATATTTGTATCTATTGATTGACCTCTTCACAGAGGTGAATATTCGTAGAATATTTCTCAGTGAATATTAATTGGCTATTAGTGAAGCATGCCCCCACGGGGCAGAGGGGCAGCACCTCTCATTTACTGGGTGCAGCCACAGTTTGCTCCCTTATGAGTATTTCATGGCAGGGAAGGTTTATAATACACGGTGTATACTCCTGTGGCACTGCCCATGCTAGGAGCAGGGTGTCCTGTCAATTCTCCCCACAGGTGTCCCAGCTACAGGCAGGGGAGGCCATGCTGATAGGTGTGCCAACTGCAGCAGAATCCAAGCACTAAACGCTCTGTGTTCCTGGGGGCTGAGCGGCTGGTGCTTCACGCAAGTAATTATATACATAGTCCAGAGAAAGTGCTCCCACAGCGCTGCAGCCTCCTCCACAGGGACTGTGGCATGAGCTGGCCTCCCCTTCCCCTCTGCCCTGCTTGCCCATGTCTGCCAGGACCAGGGTGTCCCGTGGCTTATCCTCCCAAGTGTCTCGGTGTGAGGTGCTCTCAAGCGTTTGTCCCCACTAGCACCTTTCCGGGAAGAACCTGAAGAGTGCAAGCGGGTATTGTTGAGCTCCTGCCCCGCCATGGTCCCAGAGTGAGCTTCCCCACCATGGCAGCAGTGCAATCATGCACAGTGGCAGCAGCCAAGTGGCAGTGAAAGCAGCAGTGTGGCCAAAGGGAAGTGCAGGGATTCTCTGAGAGTCTCCCCAGGCAGAGAGGACTCAGAAAAAATTCTCTTTTCTCCCCTGTGCTGTGAAAGGCTCCAGGGTGACAGGGGGCAGGGAGATGAGTATGGCCTATGTGCATATTCATGCTTGTGGATTGGGCAATTCACAGGACCCCCACAAGACCCATAACCAGTGAATGTGGAGGTAAGACTGTATATATCTTCAAGGAAATTTTAGAAGACCATGATCCCCACATGAGTTATTTCCTATAGTAGCTTCAAATACTATGGTAACATAAATCATCATGCAATCACACTGTCTCAGTTTGAGACAGTGAGAGATGTTACTTAACATCACTGGACAGAGAGCTCATTAGAGATGTAACACATTTTATTAAAAATATTAATAAAAATGTATATACAGTTGGGTCTCCTATATCGCAGACCCCTGGTCTTAATCGGGTGCCATGAAACCCTACTTCTGTGTTGAATGGAAGCTCATTAATATGAAAATCTGGCTTCGGTCACCCCGCCCCCTCAGCACTGGAGCGGCTGCGGGGCATTCCTGGAAGTTTCTTGCAAGGTCAGTGGAGTGAAACTGGTCTTCTCTGCCCCAAGGGGCAGCTGAATACGGGAAGAGCCAAGAGATAGTGCACCTCCGTCTATTATGTACAAGTTTTCTGCACCCCTTGGCCAATTTGCATCTTTAAAAGACACGTACATTCCAGCTCAATTGCCTAATCACCTGGCTTTCCCACAAAACATTGTTACTGCTCAGGAGGTTTGTTTACTAGTTTTTTAGCAAGCAGGAATTTGAAGTTGTTTCTTTTACCTCAGTGCCCAACTGCTGGGCCTGGGAGACACTCGGGGGGAGGGTATAGATCCCTGGGGACCATGTGCTTCTGGGACATCATGAGCTCATGTTTAAACATAGCTTGCGCCACATTCGGCACCCCTGCTGGCCAGGTCCCCCTCTGCTTGGGCAAAAGAGAATGAGCCAGGACATTTGTGTCCTGGAAAGTGTGCCTGGCTAGCCCATCACTGTGGGAACAGCACTGGCACAGCCAGTGGCAAGCCAGCTCCTTTGTCTCTCCTGGGGTGCTGCTGGCACAGGCAGGTGCAACTGCACCCTGGGTGCTGCGAACAGTTAGTCTGGGCCAGCCCGGACTGACGCAGCCACCCCTAGGAACTCAGGCAGACTACTGGGCCAGCAGTCCATGCAGTGGCTTGGGGGGGCAGGCAGGGGAATTTGCATATTCATGACAGCCTGGTTGAATATTCTTGCATGCCAGGTCACGTATGCGCAGTTGCACAAAGGCCTCCTTGATCGCTGAAAAATCATGCCGCTAAGATGTGAAGCCGCAATATGGGGGGTGTGAATTGCAAGAGGGTCGACTGTATATGAATATGGTACCAGTAACATATTCATATAAATGAAAATTAAAATAAAACAGAATGGAAAACCAAGCCCCCCACAGCCCTGAACAGCCCAAACATGCCCAGGACCCAAAACCTTACCAGCCACAGCAGGAGGTTCAGGCAAACGCTTCGCTGGGATGAGTAGGTGAATAGTTTCATGAAACAGCTGGATAAAGACACGACATGTTTCTGGCGCAGTCCAGGAGGAAGAAGAAAGAAGGATACCAGAAGCAGCAACTTTTTAAACGCCTCCCTATGCCTTCCTTCCATCTCCGCCCAATGGGAAGCATCTTCAAGACGCCAATTTTTTCTGTCTTCCACTAACTCTGGAAAAGACACTAGTCCACGTCACATCATGGCAGTCCCCAGCCACATCCCACATGCCACTACCAGGCAGGTGGGGAGCGACGCCCATCTGCCCCCAAAAGCAGTGGCACCCACCTGCCACCAGCGGCGCAGGCTCCCATGGGGCCACAGGGACCCAACCCCTTCTGGACCACGTGCACGTACCAGCTGAGCCAAGGGGCTTCAGGAAAGGCACCCCTGGCCATCCACAGCTCTCCCACGGGCCAGCTGACCAGCAGCACCCAGCGGTGGGGCAGCAGGGGAATGGAAGGAGCTGACACAGCCTGCGGGCACACTGGCCCACCCCGGAATCCTCCAATGAAAGAAATGGCCACCTGACTTCACCCCAGGAGAAAAATGGAAAGAATTCAAAACAGGTGTGTGTATATCTATCTATCTATCTATCTATCTATCTATCTAATCTCGAAGACTAACCCATGACACACACTTCTAAGGGTAAAGGGTTGTATGATAACAAAATATCCTAGGTGTTTGGAACAGCTGCTGTGGAGACAGAGGACATTAGACAATTGAATACCTTGCCTGGACTATCAGAGAACCCATCTGCAGTAGGCCTTCTGAAGAGGGAAGAAAAACAGGTTCCAATTGCTACTTCAACTGTGCATCATCGACAGTACCAGACAACTAGAGATGCTATGACCTTGGTGCCCCCACCTTGGCATCCGCATGGTTATTTTGCTCTCTCTCTCTTTGCATTCAGTGCTTTTCTCTCCTTGGCTGGCTCAGGCTCCGGAAAACACCCACCATTTTGCACCGGTTTGAACCTTGGTTCTCATCCTCCTGGCTTGGGAGCGCCCCCGCTCCAGAGAGCAAGAGAGCGGTACTGCAGCTGCGGGGCTCCCCCGCGCCACCTGCCGGCCAGAGGAGAGCCACTGCAGCTCCTGCCCACTATAGCACCCCCTGCTGCATCCCAGTGGTACAACACCTGAAACATCACATACACAGGGAAAAGACCTTGGGGTTGGGAAAATTAGGGATTGTTGTTGTTACTGATTTATATGTGACTGGTTTACCTTCTTTTTTTCTCTGGTTCTCATCCTCGACATTCCTTAGCCACCACACATTCAATTTTCAATATACATTAATAACCACACTTATTGGCCTCTAACAGTCACAATAGGAAATTTTGGCAGCCTATGAAGGAATCCAAGTCACTTCAGCGGTAGTTGGTACTGAAGTACAAGTCTTCTTGGCACCCTGACTATCGGTACTGGGGTGGATGTTCAAAGCAGAAGTTCCCTCTACCCACCATGCCACCAATGCCACATGGAGCAAGTGGATTGCCCTCATCACACAGCATGCCCCTATCGGGAAACTGAATCACCCTAGCAGTTTAGAAATAATTACAAATTAGCCTGAAGGTGAAAATTTTGGGTTCAGTGATGAAGAAGAACAAGTGACACGTGCTGAAGAAGCTCCAATATACAATCAACTGTCAGCCAAAGAGACACGCTATGCTCTCTTTACTGATGGTTCTTGTGCATAGTGGGAACGAAACGGAAGTGGAAGGCACCTGTATGGAATCCTACATGATGGGTTGCGGAGGTTACTGAAGGAGAAGGTGGATCAAGCCAATTTGCTGAACTCAAAGCCATTCAAGGCTAATTGGACTGCTGAAAGAGAGAAGTAGCCGAAGCTTTACCTCTGTACTGACCCATGGATGGTAGCCAATGCTCTGTCGAGATGGCTGGAAAAATGGGAAAAAGCCAACTGGCAGTGAAGGGGAAAACCAATTTGGGCTGCTGATGAATGGAGATATATTTCTGCCCGAGTAAAAAACCTGCCTGTGAGAGTCCACCATGTAGATGCCCATGTCCTCAGGAATCGGGCTAATGAGGAGCACCAAAGCAATTAACAGGTGTATCAGGCTGCAATGATAGAGGTGTCTAAGCACCTCAGACTGGGAACACAAGGGAGAGTTGTCCCTATCTTGATGGGCCCATGGTGCCTCAGGTCACCAGGGCAGAGATGCCACCTACAAGTGGGCATGAGATCGAGGGGTGGATTTAACTATGGACAGTATTTCACAAGTTATTCATGACTGTGAGATCTGTGTTGCTATCAAATAGCAAGCGAATGAAACCCCTATGGGATGGTGGGCGGTGGTCCAAATACAGGTGTGAGGAGGCCTGGTAGGTTGATTACATTATACTTCTTCAAACACACCAAGGTAAACGTTATGTGCTCACAATGGTAGAAGCCACCACAGGATGGTTGGAGGCTTATCCTGTGCTTCATGCTATGGCCCATAACATCACCCTGGGCCTTGAGAAGCAAGTCCTGTGGAGGCATGGACAGGGTTCGAACCCACAATCTTCAGTTTACGAATATCCTAGGAATGATCTGTATTTATCAGAATCCTGTTTTGGTGGTGACCAAACACTGCAGAACCTGAGATTAGCTCAGTTGGTTATGGTATGGTGCTGGTGATGTCAAGATCTCATGTTCAATCCCCATACAGGACATTCACTTAAGAGTTGGACTCAATGATCCTTGTGGGGCCCTTCCAACTCAGAAGATTATGTGATTCTGTGAGCAGGTAAAATCAATTAAAGGTACTTCATAAGAAAAGAAGCTGCTGAGAAAGTTAGATTAGCTATGCTGGAAACTTTGCCTCCATGTTGTCTCAGAATCTCTGAGGAGAACAGAGGTTAAAAGTTGTGAATCACACACTCACATGACTTATCAGAAACTACCCTAGAGGCAAAGAGAAAAAATAGTATCTGCTCTTATATTATGCTAACATGCTCTCCAAGGATGTTGACAGATGTGATTAAGTGAGACACTGGATTATGCTAAAACCAGGCAATATTTCCATGAGATAGCCCTATATCAGATTTCCTCCAGTGAGGCAAGTAGCTGTGTAAGACATGGTGAATTTTAATGTGCTAGAAAACAGGCTGATTAAGCAATCACCTTGGGCATCTTCAATTACATTTTTAAAAGCTGGCCAGTGGAGAGTAGTGGCTGTGAGTCCTTTAATTCATAGAGAGCTCAGAAAAGCTCCCCACTTCCATGCACTAGATGTCAGATACAAATATTTTCATCACTGGGATTTAGTCCCTAGCTACCATTTCATTAAAGTAGCCCCTTTCTGATTCACTATGGGTTGTCCCAAGGATTTAAAATGCCTTCTCACTCATGAATATAAGTGTCATCTGCTAAGATAATAATGTTGACAAAATTCCTTTTGGTTAAAGAAAGGGAAAAGAAAAAAAATAAACAAATTTAAATTCTTTAATGCCGTTGTTTATTTATTTACAATTAAATTTGCAGGAACCTTTCATCACCTTTCCAGTAAATACAATAGATGCAAGCAGATGATGTTTCAAGTCTAAAAACTAATTATTACAAACTGCTGCAAAATCCCTGTTGAGCCCTGGAGAAAATATTATTGATTTCAGGTATCATGATTTGAGGTACCTCTAACAGTTTAGCTTTTGGTTGATTCATCAGGCATCAAGAGTATTTCTTGCATTCACTTGGCTTTCAGGCTTTTAATGCATATCTGCCCATCTAAGCATAATAGCTTTTTATGGAAGTGTAACATACAATTGAGGAGACAAATGGCTAAATCAGAACTTGGCAAAACAACTTAAGTAAGGTTCTTTTTAGAAAGCTGTTTGTAATTTAAATAGGGGAAATTCTACAGTAATGTTACAAAGAATTCTGAGAAGAGCCTGTCTCAGGTTGAGGCAATGGGAGGGGTACTTATCAAAATCGGACAAGAGATCATTAGAGATGTAACACAATTTATTACAAAATTAAATAAAAATGTATGTATATGAACACCATACCAGCACAGGGAAATAAAACAGAACCAAAACCTGGTGCAGTCACAGAATCACAGAATCACAGAAAATTATGAGCTGGAAGGGACCCACAAGGATCATCTAGTCCAACTCACCGTCTAACACCCGTACAGTGACCAAGAGCACATCCCAGAGCATAATAACAACCTAGATGCCTCACAATCTGGCAGGCCACTCCGAGCCGGAAGGGGCCCAGGGTCATCCAGCCCTACACCCCCCAGCTAGACCATGTCACTAAGCTCCTCGTCCAGTCTTCTCTTAAACACTTCCAGGGATGGCGACTCCACCACCTCCCTGGGCAGCCCATTCCAATATGCAATTACTCTCTCTGTGAAAAACCGCTTCCTAACGTTGAGATTAAACCTCCCCTGGCGTAGCTTGAGGCTGTGCCCTCTCGTTCTGGTGTCGTCAGCCTGGAAGAAGAGGTCTACACCCATCTGGCTGCAACCTCCCCGCAGGTAGCTGTAAACAGCAATGAGGTCCCCTCTGAGCCTCCTCTTCTCCAGGCTGAACAGTCCCAGTTCCTGTAGTCGCTCCTCGTAGGGCCTGCCCTCCAGTCCCTTCACCATCCTCGTTGCCCTTTTCTGCACCCTCTCAAGCAGCTCAACATCCCTGGAGGAAGAAAAAAATGCAATCCAAGAAAGCCTCTCTAACCCCTTCCCACTGTTGTTCCATCTCCGCTCAATGGGAAGCAGCTCCAAGACACCAGTCTTGTTTGTATTCTACTAACTCCAGAAGAGATGCTGGTGTGCGTCACCTCATGGCAGATCCCAGCAACACACCATGTGCTTCTGTCAGCCAGGTGGGGACCGGAACCTGTCTGCCCCCAACAGCAGAGGCACCCACCTGCTGCCAGCAGCGCAGGCCCCCACAGGACTACGAGAGGTCAGGTCCTCCTTGACCATACACACATGTGCCAGAACGCATTTCCATCCTGGTTGTGGTCCCCCTGTCCCTTGGGCCACTGCCAGCACCGAGCGGTGGATGTAAGTGGTAGCCAGCACTGTCCATGACAACACCAAATCACAACAGGATTCCCCGATGAAAAGAGCCAGACACCCAGG
The DNA here is from genome assembly GCA_013390025.1 of Pitta sordida. Lineage (NCBI taxonomy): Eukaryota > Metazoa > Chordata > Aves > Passeriformes > Pittidae > Pitta > Pitta sordida. Next base: position 10,274 of record WEKX01026805.1, on the reverse strand, counting down.
TCCACCCCAGGAGAAAATGGAAAACGATTCAAAAAGGCAGGTACACTTTGAAACATATCTCAAACACTAACCCATGACAGAGCCTGAAAGAAGAAACAGCAGGGATCCCCTGGGAGAAGTTTGAATGGATGTTCACAGGTTCACAGCTTCACAGGTTATTCTGAGTTGGAAGGGATCCATACAACCATTTAGTCCAACTCCCAGGCAAATGCCCACCCAGGGATTGAGTGCACAATTGTGGAACCATGAGCACCATGTTCCTTCCATCTATCCAAGCCTCCTGTCATCTAGGCCAAGTCACTGAGCTCCTCGTCCAGTCTTTTCTTAAACACTTCCAGGGACGGCAACTCCACCACCTCCCTGGGTAGACTATTCCACTGAGGGATCACTCTCTCTGTCTGTGAAAAAGCTCTTCCTAATATCTGTACTAAACCTCCCCTGGTGCAGCTTGAGGCCATGTCCTCTTGTTCTGGTGCTGGCAGTCTGAGAGAAGAGATTCACACCCACTTGACTACAACCTCCCTTCAGGTAGTTCTAAACAGCAATCAGGTCACCTCTGAGCCTCCTCTTCTCCAGGCTGAACAACTCCAGCTCCTGCCGTTGCTCCCTGTAGGGCTTTTTCTCCAGTCCTTTCACTATCTTTGTCACCCTTCTTTGGACCCTCTCAAGCAGTCCAACATCTTGCTTAAACTGGGGAGCCCAGAACTGGACACAGTACTCAAGATGTGGTTTGACCAGTGCCGAGTACAGGGGAAGTTGCCCTCCTTATCCAGTAGAGATTGGAGATTGCCCTTGTCCCTTTTTTTGCCATTAATGTAACTGTAAAAGGGCAAGAGGGGATGAGGAAAAGGCAGAGATACTTAATGATTTTTTTGCCTCTGTCTTTAATAGTAAAGACAATTGCTTACATAATGAAAGGTCTCTTCAAGGGTCTCTTGATA
>WEKX01026804.1:678518-695138 GCA_013390025.1 Pitta sordida | reverse complement strand
ACGGGCGGGGAGGGGCCGCGCGGGGCGGAGCTCCCCTCCCCCACCCCGGGTTTTTTGGGGTGGGGGTGCCCCGCCCTGGAGGTGACATCATCGGCAGCCAATGGGCGGCCCCCCGCGCATCCCGCGTTGCCATGGGAACGGACGGGGCTTTGGGGGGAAGGGGGGGATGGACCCCAACGTGCTCCCATCACCATCCTCCCCTCCCCCCCAAAACCGGGGGGGCTGAGGCCTGGGGAACTCGTGTCAGTGATGGGGGCAGAGCCCCCTCAACCCCCAGTTTAGGGTCATGTGTCCCCTCCACCCAGAGGTGGGAGGGGAGCCCCCCCAAATCCTTGGGCTGAGCACCCGTGGGTGCCCCCGGGCAGGGACAAGGCAGGATGTGACCCCTGGGGGACCATTCCCAAATCCCCTGCACCCCTTCCTGCCTGACCCCCCCACCCAATCCCTGCCTCACCACACAGGTAACACCCCCCCCACCCCAAATATTCGGGGTGTCCCCTTGGCACCGCAGCTCAGGGATACTGGGGTCCCTTGGGTGTCGGGGTCCTGGCAGAGCTGGGGGACCCTCTCTGAGGAGCTGCAGCCACGGGGTGGTCTGGGGGTCTCCCGGCCCCTTCCTGGGGGGGGGGAAGCTGCCACGTGGGATTCCATCCCCATCCATCCCGCACTCCCGGGATCCCTCTGGCTCTCCAGGGGAACTCAGCAGCTCTCACGGGGTGTCCCCAGTTTCGGGATGACCCCAGCCTCAGTGTGACACAAGTTTTTGGAGTGTGTCCAGCCTCAGGGTGACCCCACAGGTCCCTCCCCTTGGCTGGGTTTGCCAGGGCTGAGCTGCAGGCTGGGCCAGCCCCAGACTGGGATGATCACCCCATGGACCCCCCCAAAATGCAGGACCACACCCTGCCCTGCCCCAGCTCATCCCCAGGGGTGGGATACGCTGGGGGTAGGGGCCCCCCTTGGCCAACCTCCCCCACGGAGCTTTTGGAGACCAGAAAAGCTTTTTGGGGAGTGAGTTGTGTGATGAGATGGGACCGTGCGCCTGGACAGACCCCCACCCTGACCCCCACCCCGGTGTCACAGAGCTGAAGGACCGGCTGCAGTGCCAGGTGACCCCCCCAAAAGAAAGGGAGTGACAGGGCAGGGCCTGCCCCCCATCCCGTTCTCCCTGGCAGCTGCTCATCCCTGAGGATGGATTCAGGCTGCAGGGGTTGGACTCTGTGCCGGGGGGGTTGTGCTGGTGTTGGGGGTCCTGGGGGGTCCCATCCTGGTGTCTCCAGCAGGAGCAGGACAGCAAAGGCTTGGAGACACCCCGTGTAGGATTCTCTGGGCAGAGGAGGGAAGGACAGGGACAGCCTCCCCCCTGAGCTTTGTCACTTGCCAAGGGGAAGGTCTGGCACTGTTGGATTTGAGCAGCACCAGCTGATCCCAGTTCCAGGGGACGGGCACCACCACCCCATGGAGGCAGCAGGGAAGGGACAGGGAAGGGACATGGAAAAAGGACAACCAAGAGAACAAGAAGGTCATGGCCATCAGTGGCTCCCGAGTCCTTCACACGGCAGCAACAGCTGCAGCAGATGTGCACCCCAAACCAGGAAAAGGGACTGTTCCTCTCCCTGCAGTGCTTTAAGACCAGCTTGTGCCCATTTGGGGGTCCCTGGCACATCCAAAGCGGGTGTGGAAATACTGGAGCACACCCAGGAGGTGCTGGGGCAGCTCGGAAATGCTCACCAGGAAGTGCCAGGAAAAAAACAGGTTCCTCATGGAGACGGTGGTGGCAGGACAAGAGGCAACATGGGAAGCTCCAACATACTGACTTTTATTAATAAAATTTTAAAATCATGAAGGTGACCACACAAAGGAATGGGTCCTTGGATTGGAAACTCCATCCTTGGAGACACCCAGGTCCCTCAGCCTGGACATTCCTGGAGCAGGACAATGGATGTGGAGTTGGGGTCAGGCTGCAGCTGTGAGACACAGCACCGTGCAATGGTGACCACCCAAAATCAGCCCCCCAAAAGTCACACAAGAACACGGATATCTTGGATCCTCTGAGCTCCAGCCCCTCGGGGATGGTGCAGATGCTCCACATGAGGTGCCCACAAGTCAAGGATCCACACTCCATCCCACCCAGGAAGGGAAGAGTTAGAAAACTTGGGAGTAACACCAAGAAAAACAGGGAGCACCACCTGCCTGGCCTGAGGGAACTCACCCCGGGCCCCACAGCAGCTCTGAGAGGGAAGGACCAGGCGCAGGGAGGGATTTATTCAGGATCTCAGTGACAGGTGGCAGCAAGTTTCTCCTGGTTCCAAGGTCGAGCGCTGACAGGAAGGGACAGATCGCTGCCACCTCCCCAAGGTTTGGCTCTTTGGGACAGTTTGTCCCAAAGAGCAGCAGCAGCTTTCTTTTCCTGATAGCAAGAACTGTCAGTGAAAGGGGGAAGAATTTTCCAGAGGGTGGGATGAGGCTGCTGAGCCTGGTCCCAACAAACCCCTCACGCGGAGTTTGGCTCCTGAGCAGCTCCCAGGCCACCCTTCCCTCGTGGTGGTTTGTCACCTGCTCACCCACCCCCATTTCCAACCCTTCACACTATCCCGCTTCCATGTGGGGAAGTTTAATCCCTCAGGAAGCCCAAGAGCAACTCCTCATGGCCATGGAAACGAGGCAGCATTGCTGGGATAACGCTCTCCCAGCAGAAGGTGCCTCGGTCTGCCTGGAATTGCAGCCATGAGCCATCTCCTGCTTCCCTGGAGCCCTTCCCAGTTATCCCATGGGGAGATATTCCCAAGGTTCCAACACACGGATCAGCAGTGGCTCATGCTCTTGCTCCACTGGGGAGAGCCGAGGGCAGGGTTGGGGTGTGGGGATCCATGACATTCCCAGCTCTGAGGGAACTGGACTCACACCAGCGTTGGCTCCATCCAGAGCTGTTCCCATTCCAGGTATTCCACACCTGCCACCCCCCAGACAAACCAACCTCTTCCATCGCCAGCACATTCACGAGTCCTCCAGGAGCTCCTGGACTCTTCACAGTTTCTCTCCCACAAGGATGATTCCCATTCAGAATTCCTCCAGCCGGAGCAGCTGCTGCGTGGGCGGTGTGAGACACGAGTGTTAATTCCAGGAAGATGGAGAAGGGCTGGGAGATTCTGTGTGGAGCTCCTCTCCATTCCCCAGCCCAAGGTGCCCTTTGGCTCTTCGTTCTCACCCAACAGACTGGCCCGGTGGGATTCTTCCCCTCCCAGTGGATGTGTGGGCAGGGATACAGGGGCACAGCCGGGCCCAGAGCCACCACACCCTTTTTAATACAGTAACGTGATGCAGCAGGAGAGAAAAAAGGGAGAGAGATGCTGCCAGGCATCAGTTCCCACCCAGCACACCAGCAATGCCCAGTGAAACTCCAGAATGGTTTCCAGGCAAATCCCCCCAAAAACATGAAAGGAGAAACGCAGCAGCTCCCACACACTGCCCCCCAAAGCTGCCCCAGCTTTTGGAAGAAATCAGACCCACTTTCCAAAGCTGTAGGATCCGAAATCCCTGGTAGCAAAAAATTTATTTTCATGACCGAAGATGAGGAGAAATTTATAAACTTATTCTACCAACCAACCAACCAACCCAGTAAACACCCCAATCCCGGGGATTTAAACCATCCCCCGGCAGCCAAAACCATCCAGCTGGCGCGTGCCCATCACCCATCCTGCCTCCTGCCCACGCGTGCCAGGGAAGGCTCGGAAGGTCCGCAGTGTCTCCGGAAATCCTCGGAGCCGCTAGTGTCCGACGGGAACAGGAGCAAAAACAAAGCAGCACACTCACTTCCAAGCCCCACAAAGACATCGACAGTGTTAGAGTCTCCTCAAAAGCAGTCCCGATCCACGTTCGGTGCCCCCGGAGCCTTGGATCAGCGCATGAGGAGGCTGTGCTTGGGCCCGTCCACCCGCTCCAGCTTCTCAAAGTGTTTCCGGGCGTTGCGGATGTTGATCAGCGTGGCCGCGGAAGCTGCGGCGGGAACGGGGCACGGCAGTGGAAAGTGGGATTAAAAAGAGATAAAAATGGAATTAAAAGTGGTGCAGGAACCACGGAAAAGGGACACGGGAGAGGAAAGTGGAAGTAACAGGGGTGCAGGAACCACAGCATTGCCTCAGGGCAATGTCTGTGTGCAGGGTCTCACTTCACCCTGCAGGATGGGCCAGATTCAATGTGGGATGGTCTGGGCAAAATTCAGTGTGGGAGGGTCTGGGAAAATTTACTGAGGGAAGTTCTGGGCAAAAATTCAGTGTGGGAGGGTCTGGGAAAATTTTAAGTGGGAGTGTCTTAGTAAAATTTAATTGGAAGGGTCTGGGCAAAATTTAATTGGAAGGGCCTGGGCAAAATTTACTGAAGAATGATCTGGGAAAAATTTAGTGTGGGAGGGTCTGGGCAAATTCAATGTGGATGGTCTGGGCAAAATTTGTTGAGGGAACATCTGCGCAAAATTTAATTGGAAGGGTCTGGGCAAAATTTAATGGAGAATGGTCTGGGCAAAATTTAATGAGGGAACAGGTCTGGGCAACACTTAATTGGAAAGGTCTGGGCAAAATTTTATGTGGAGGGTCTGGGCAGAATTTAATGTGGGAGGCTCTGGGCAATATTCTGTGTGGAGACTCTGGGCAATATTCCGTGTGGAATGATCTGGGTAATATTCCATGTGGAGGGTCTGGGCAATATTCCATGTGGAGGCTCTGGGCTGTTTTCTGACCCCAGAACATCCCAAGGAAGATCCAGACTGAGCTCCAGCCCCAGGGAAGCTGCACAGGCCACCCCAGCTGCCCGTTTGCTCCTGCCCAGCACAGCCACGGCCCAGTTTGCCCAGTTCCAGTCCCACAACAGGGCAGGGCACCCCCAGCACTGTGAGGTGTCCTGGCCAGTGTCTCTGGAGCCCCTCAGCTCCCACCAGGAGCTCCAAGGGGAGCTGTGTAAACAGTTCCCTGGTGCCTCAGGGCTGGCACTGCCGCAGCTTCTCCTTTAGGAGAAACAGATGCTGCTAAAATTAGAGCCTTGTCCACCCAGCTCGGGCAGCCAGGGGAACGCTCCAGCATGAGCCATCTCTGCTTCCTCTCCAAAAATCACAGCTCACAACAGCCCAAAATAGGTCATTAGACACGACCTGCTAAACCAGGTCACATCTGTTCTGGTGGTTCTTCACACAGATCCTCGCTGTGACAGCGACAGTCCAGCTGTCCCAGGCCATCCCACCTCTGCTCCAGCTCACTCAGTCCCTCCCCAGCCCTTCATCACAACCGGTTTGGTAATTCAAGCTCATTTTCTAAGAGAAACACAGTTTAAATCACACTCATTTTGGATTTTGGTGGGTTTGTTTTTTTTTTTTGACCCAAACAGGCTTTGACTTACGTATGGAAGGGTCTGACATAACCACCATCACGTATGTGTTGGATGTGAAGATGTCAATGAAAGCAGCAAAATTAGAGTTCCTGACCTCCATGCTCTGGAAAGAAGCTGCCAGCTTACTGAAAAAAATATAAAGAAATGGAAAAAAATAATAAATGAACAATTCCTGTATTATTTTTAAAACAGCTTTTGGGCTCAAGTTGGCTAAAATCACTTAGAGGAGTTTGAGTTCCCACCTGGCCAAGAAAGCCAGGTGTCTGGGCTCGCTTTTTAAAGGCAAAACTCTTCAGCTTTGGGATAAATGAGAACAGAATAAACTGATTTATGCATTGAAGAGTGAAGGAAATGTGCAGACACAAAAAGTGCTATGGATGAAAGGTCTCACCACTCCCAGGGACAGCTGGACACTCTGGATGAGCCAGCAGGAATAAATATAAAACTGGAACATCTGGAACACCTGGAAACTGGGCAGCCACTCCTCCACCCCATCCAGGCCCCACACACTCCCAGGTACAACCAGACTGAGGAGCCTGGAGGCTGTTCAAAGCCAAGCTGCCCCAAAACTTTCCACTTTTGTATTCCAACTATAAATAGTGCCTGGAAGTCTCCTCCTCCCCTGCCAGCCCTGTGGAATGTCAGGTGGACAGACACTGATCTCTCAGTTCAGTCCTGGGTCTTTCCTCCCTTCCCAGGAAAACAAATCCTAAGAGAAACCAGCTGTTGCAGAACAAACCTCTCCAACCACCAACACAGGAGGAATTTAAAATAAACCACATTTAACTGAGGTGTGTTTAAGCACAGTGCAACCCCCCAGCCTGCCAGGATTCCCCGGAAAACCCTAAAACCCCCAAATTCCTGCTGAGTACTCCCAGAGCCCCTGATCCCACCAGCTCACCTGCAGCTCAGCTTGAATTGTTTGATGATGTTGCTGATTTTCTCAAACCTGTGCACGTCCCTCTGCTCTTTGCATTGGTAGTGAGAAATGACCTGGGGAGGGACAGAGGGCAGTGACTCCTCAGCCACCCTGGGAACAGAATCCCTTCGGAATCTTGGGAACTATTTGCAACAATTCTTGTGGAGAAACCAAAGTGTAAGAGCCCTTAACACCCCCAAAGGACAGAAATGTTCCAAAGGCACCATTGTCCACCTGAGCTTTGGGTGTTTTAAATGTGGAATCAAAGCGAGACAAGGGCAAGGAGAGGAAAGAGGGATGGGAAATGACACCTGACACGTTCTGGGATAACTTTTCCCTCCTAAATCTGTGGGGCTGAACCTGAGACATCCCAGAATGCAGAATGGAAAATAAAGTGTTTGTCCCTGTGAAAAGCTCAGGGTTTAAACACTGGATTTAAACACTCAGTTTTTCGGGGATCCTTCCAAGCATTCAGGGGATCTACAGGTTTTCAGGAATCCTCCCAAACACTCAGGGGGACCTTAATTCTTAAGTTTTTTTCTTTCTTTTCCCTCTTTTTCCCCCCCTTAAATAATTCACTTTTTAAACCTGCCACAAGTCCGGGTTTAGCCACATCCAAGGGTGGCGTTCATGGGGTGCAAGTTCCTTCCCAAACTCCCCAGATTAAGGGTTTTTTTAATCTACATTTGGAACACAATTTCAGAATTGTTTCATTTCAGAATGAAGTTTGCAGAGTTAAATCTCCCTTCAGGAGAAGAGAGCCCTGGGGATGTTTCAATATATGAAAAATATAGGAAAAAATATGAAAATATATTTTAAAAAAGGGAGGAGAGTCTTTTCAGAAGTCACCATTGCACTGAAAATAAGGAGACAATTTTTGGAACAAAGCCTTCTTTTCCCTGTTAAAAATGTTGTTTTAACAATTGCCCCGTTCCACACCCTCAAGGTGGAACTATTTATTATCTACAGGAGGTCAAAAAAGCAGAACTTGCCAGACATGGCAGGTGTTTCTTTCTGATAGTTGAAGAAGGAAGAAAACTCATGGCTCCTCTCCAAAATTCCCTCCATCGTTTCCAAATCAAGGGAAAAAAAAAAAAAAGAAATAAAATTCCAATTAATTCCTTCACCCCAGCAAGAGTTTGGAGAGTCTGAAGAGCCCATAATCCAAAAGTGTAGTTGGAAAAGCAGCAAAGGTGGTTTTAAGCAGCGCATTTCACCTGGCACAGACAGGGATTGGGAGCACAACAACCTGGAAAACCACCGGGAATCCAATAGCTCCTGCTCCTCTCTCCCTGCTCTGGCTTTGCAGGGCATCAAAACCCCAAAGAAACAAAGTCCAGCTCAAATGCCATGGCAGGAGGAAGTGAAAAGGTTTGTTTCTCAAGCTACGCAAGGTTTCCTGCTCTGGGCAGACAGGGATTTTAACAAAGCCTCATGACCAAGAGCAGAATGGGGATCTGAAACACCCTCAGAGCCTGGAAGAGGGAAACACCAACCCAACCTCGGCTCAGCTGCTGGGAAGGGGGATTTGGGGAAGGGCTCACAAGCCACAGTCACCTCAGACACTTCCAGGACGCCAAGGCCTGGGGCTGCCACCTCCCAACAGCACTTCCATGGGATCCCAGCATGGTTTGGCTTGGAAAGGACTTTAAAGCCCATCCAGCACCACCCCATGCCATGGGCAGGGACACCTTCCACCATCCCAGGCTGCTCCAGCCTGGCCTTGGACACTTCCAGGGATGGAGCAGCCACAGCTGCTCTGGGAAATCTGTGAGGGAAGATTGACCCAGGGAATCCATCCCAGGGCAGCAACTCACCAGGAAGGTGGCTCTCTCAAAGAGCAGCACTTCATCCGCCTCGATGATCTGAGCAAAGTTCCTCAGGTTCATCTCCAGCTGCTGCACGTTGGGAATGAGCTGGTACACGATGCTGGACCAGGCCTGGAAACATGGACACAGCAGGAATGTCACCAGCACCTCCCTGCCCCAGCCTCTGGTCACCAACTGCTCCAAGGGGGATTATTTGCACCTCTGGATTTCAGCAGCCTGGGCAGGACTGAGAAGCTTCTCCCAGACCCCCATTCCCTGAAATCTCCAGGGGACACCAGAGGGAGGAGACTCTTCTCTGAGCCAAGTTCTTCTCCATGTCAGAGGAACTCCAGTGCCACTAAACAGCCTTAAATCATCCCAGGTTTAGGTTGAAAATGCTTCACAGATAAACCCACTCCAATTTCCATCTTGAGCAAGGTCAACATGCACATGGACACTTGGCAGCCCATCCCTGAGCCAACAGAAAGCTCTGCCCTATCCCAAGGAACAAGCCCAGGAGGGATTGGGAATGCCATGAGCAGCATCTGTCCTTATCCACATCCAACTTCTCCCAGCTCAGCTTCCCCTCTCTGCTCACCTGGATATTTGGGAATGTCTCTTTGCCAAGTACCTGATGTTTAACAAACACTCCAGGCTTTTTTTTTTTAATTAATTAACCAACCCCAGGATGTTTTGACATCATTTAAACCCCAGAAGTTGCAGTCACCCTCCACTCCCCCCTCCCACCCCTTTGATTCCAAGTGGGAAGGCAGATATGGAGAGGGGAGCTGTACAAACCTTGTAAAGTGTTTCATCCCAGATGGAAGTTCTAAAACAAACACATTCCAAGGGTCGGGAAAGGCGTTTCAGGTCTTCCTCACGCTCTTTAAAGATCTGGGACATGGAAAGACAGAGGAGCAGTTGAGTGGGAACATTTCTGCCTTTGCTGTGGTTTCTGGCTGGAATTATGGGATGAGTTCCAAGTGGATCTGTGGTACCTCCAGCACCCGAGAAGGGGAAAGAGGAAAGCAGTTTTCCAGGCCAGGCTGGGAGAAGTCAGCTCCCAGGGAGCAGCAGGGACCATGGACGCGGTTTGTGCATCATCCCAGACTGGTTTGGGTTGGAAGGGACCTTAAAGCTCATCCCACAGGCAGGGACAGCTCCCACTATCCCAGGCTGCTCCAAGCCCTGTCCAACCTGGCCTTGGGCTGGGAGTCCCAAACTTCCTGGGACCCAAAGCTGAGGGAATGGAGGTGGACACTCTGGAGTGTCTATGAGGTCTGAAATTGTGACAATTCCCTGGCAAAAAGCTCCAGGAGAGCAGGGGAGCACAGTTCCTGAGAGGAAGGTGCTCACAGAGACTCCTCTGCCCACACCACTCTGCCCTCAGCACTTCTGGCTACAAACAAGGGGAAAAAAAGACTCCTCCAAACCCCCCCAAATGCTGGGCCAACACCCTGTGGGTCCTGGATGCCAAAGGCTTCCCCAAGATTTACAAAATTCAATGTTTTAGCCCAGTGTTTGCATGTTCTCCTGAGCAGCAGAGACCTTAAATCAGCTGTGATGGGGTAAAGACCCTCCTCTGCTCACCCCTCCCTCCAGGGCCTCCCCTGATCCTGTTTGAATTTAAACTAGTGTTTGTCCACCACAAACCTGGACAGGACTGCAGCAGGATTTCAGACTCATCTCCCAGTCTGGAAAGGAGAAAGAGCTCCTTGAACCCTCTGAAGGGGCTCTGAGCTGTTCCTGCCCCGAGCTGGAGGGCAAAACTCAAACTGGAAGATGAAAATCTCCCCGGCAGGACATGGGATCTGAGGCCAACCTGGAAGGTTCTGGTTTCAGCCACAGGACCTGAACATTCCTTTTGCAGCTTCTCAGAAAAACTCACTGGGAATTGGCACAAAGTTTAATAAAACCTCTTATTTGTGGGGGTCTAAAAGGGTCTCCAAAGCTGCTGCAAGGCAGGGGATGTGCTCAGAGCCACACAGCTCCATTCCCTTGGGATATCAGGAGCTGTCCCAGGGAAAAAGGAAGCTTTGCAGGAACTCCACATCTTCCCATCTCCCTGTGACATTTGAAAAGCTCTGAGAAGCACAAACATCTCTGAAAGGTTGATCCCCAGCCTTTAAGTGCTTCAGAGGATCTCTGGGAATGCAGAGCAAACCCAGAGACCGGGATCAACCAACAGAAAGCACCTCCTGGTTAAGAGGGAAAGTTCCACCTCTTATTTTTTTGGTGATGCTTTAAAGCAGAGCCTGTGAAGGGCTGAAAGCTGATCTGGAAACAAGTGTCACCATCCCCACCACCATCCAAATGGTTCAACGAGCTGCATTCCCTTTTCCTGTGGAGCCAGGGTGTGCTGAGAGCTCTGGAATCCGCGCTGTGAAACTCTGGAAGCAGCGCTAGGAAAGGAAAAGCTTTGAGCAGCCACCACTAAAACTCACACCTGCTCTCCACTAGATTAGAGCACAACACACTTCAAAAAAGGCAGAAAACCCGTGGGGGGCTCTGCCAAGGCTGAAGATGTGAGGAAGCCTTCGAGGAGGAGCCCTGCCAGGGCTGTGTTTGATGTGTGCTCCGCGGGGAAACATTTCTATGGCAATTCCCATCTCCTCACCAAATCCCGCTGGTCCTCCTGCACCAAGTCCATCTTGTGCACCAGGCAGAAGATCTTGGCATCAGGAGAGTTCTGGAGAATGGCCTCCAGGCAGGACTGGTAGTAGTGCATGTCCTTCTCCAGCTCCCGGCTCTCCACGTCGAACACGTAGATCAGAACCTCCACGTTGCGGAAGATGTTGTCCCTCTGGCTGGTGAAGTAGTTCTCCATGAAGGTGTCCTGGCTGGGGAAGAGAGAAGGAAAACAAGGAGACTCCCATCAGAGTCTTGTTTGGCCAGGTCAGGAAGGTGCCAGGATGGGAAAGGTGGATTTGGAGCTGCAGATGTCATCACAGGCATGGGATTCCATGACCAGGCTCCCTGAGCATTCCCAAGCAAAGCTGGATGGTCCCAAGGAGCACCAGCTCACCAGTCCCAAGGAAGGTGAAGATTCCCTCATGTGCTGCTGCTGGAGCCATGGTGCTCATAAAAAACAGCAACAGAAGCAGCTCAAATACAACCCAAAGCTCTGACTTAGCCCGTTATCCCAGGATTTCAAGCTCTCTTAATTTTGGCTGGATATGGCTCAGGGGATGCACGAGCCCCTGGAGCAGAGGAGGCTGAGCAGAGCTCCATCTGAGAGACAGCATTCCTCAACAAACTGCTCCCAGGAGCCACAGGGTCACTGGCAACCTTCAGCAGTACCTCTGTGCACACAGCCCACATGGAATGAGCTGGGGATGGGCAATTCCAAACCTCAGGAGAAAGCCCAGCTGAAGGACTGTCCTCACACACTGCTCTGTTCTGTTCCATCCCCACCTGATTCCCCAGAGCCGATCCCAAAGGATTCCAAAGGAAAGGAACAAACAGCACCTACCCTCCGCAGTCCCACAGGTTCAACACCAGGTTTCCCAGGAATCTGACGTGGGAATGCTCCACATCAACTGCCAAGAGACAACAGGAGTTCACTGCCTGTCCCACACGCCCGGATCAGGGGGATCAGCAGGGAATCATGGAATGCTTTGGCACGGAAAGGACACTCAAGTCCATCTCATGGGCAGGGACACCTTCCACTACCCCAGGGGGCTCTGAGCCCTGTCCTGCCTGGCCTGGAACATTCCCAGGATGGGAATTCTCCATGACACAGCCCCCAGTGTGTAAAATCCCACCTGAACATCTGTGTGGGGCAGTTCCCAGAGGAATTCCAGCCTCCCTGCCCAGGGCACTGCTCTCCTGGGAAGTGCAGCTGGTGGTTCCCATCCAAACACACATTCCCTGACATTTTAGGAATGACACAAGTTGCAGCAAACTCTCTAAGGCCTTAAGGCAGCCTTAACAAACCAAACCAGTAACACAGGGAATTTAAACTTCAGGAACAGGCCCAACTTCTGGCAAAGAGGAAATTTATCCCAACCCCTGACATTGAATCCTCACGGGATGCAAAGAGCCACCGGATCCAGACAACTCATCCCTCTGTTTCCCAGGAATCATTTCTTGCTTTTCCACATCAGTGGCTTTGGAAGGGGAAAACCCAAAGGCACAAGGCACCAATTAAGGGCAGTGCATCATCCTGGATTGCAGGATCCCTGAGCCTCCATTCGTGCTGGAGATCAGCAGGATACAGGAGGAGGCTCTGACACTCCTCCACTAACAGGTGGAGCTGCAGCCAAAGCTGCTTCCTGATCCCCCCAAAAACCCAAGTTAAGGGTAAAAGTCAAACAATAAAACAGCAAAACTGAACCCAGTGCTGCTTCCCCTTCCCTCTCCAGCTTCCTGCCTGCCCCTGGCTGACCTTCCCGACACACCCAGCCCCGAGGAAAGGCTGGGAACGCTGCAGGGAAGGGCCCCACCCCTTTAACGAGAGGGAAGTGGGAATTCAGACAGGAACAGCCTTACTCGTGGCTCCCAGGCGCCGGGTGTCCCTGGCAATGTAGTTTGCAAAGATAATGGATCTCATGCTGGTCTTCCCAGACCCACTTTTCCCCATCAGCAGCACCTGGGAAGGAAAGAAAAAAACCCAGGAAGAATCAGGTGTCAAACAGCACCGAATCCTTCACGGCTCCCTGGGGTTGGTCCCTGTCAAAGCCACCACAGGGCTGATATTCCAGCCGGGAAAGAGGAGCACCAGGCCTGGGAAGCAGGGCAGGGCCACCCCTAATTCCTGCTCACTGAACTCGGGGAAGGCTGTTATCCCAGCACACACTGGGAAGAGCAGGAGCTGCATTCCCCACTCCCAGCCTGGCATCACACAGGAGACCTGATGCCTTTGAGGACAGCAAAGCACTTTGCCAGGAATGAGGAACAGTTTTGTCTCAAACCTTGGAGGCCAAACTGGAAACAATCCCTCTCCCTCCCTGGTATTCCCCCCACCCCTAGTCCTAATCACAGGATGGGCTGGGTTGGAAAAGACCCCAAAGATCACCTAATCCTGCTTTTTTCCTTCCCATAACATGTTTTTTCTTTCCCAGCAGAAGTGACAATTCACATTCCAGGTGTCAGAAGACCAGAAAAAAAGCTAAAAGCAGGTGGGACAAAGTGCAGGGGGGACACCGAGATGTCCCATCTCAGACATCAGGACAAAGGAGAGGCAGCCAAAAAGCAGGGGGTGCTGGGGAGTGGGAATGAGGGGAGACAGTCCTACAAGGCTTCACATTGTCATCTAAAAATAAAAATAAATTAAAAAAAACCAACCCACAAACAGTGGCAGCCAATAGAGACTCGCTCAAAAAACCCAGCTGAAAACCAACTTCCAGAGCCAAATCCAGCCATTGGCAGCAGCTCTGCAAGTCCCTCATCGAGGAGAGGCTGAGGAAAACAGGAGCGATCCCAGGGCAGGATTTTGGCCAGGAGGGCACTTGTGCCACTCCCACCCTCGCTCTGTGACAGCGGCCACCATTTCAGAGGAAAACCACGGCACAATCCCACCATCCTGGCTGCCCCAGACATCCCTGGAGCTTCCCTTTCCCACAGCCAGAGGGAAGCTGAGCTCAGGCCTCCAGGATGTGGGAACCAGGCCTGTCAGCCCAGCACAGCCCCGAGCTCAGCTCAGAGAGCACAGCCCAGCCCAAAAACAAGGAGAGCCTCGACCCAGCCCACAGGCAAACCCAAATCCCAACTTTTGGGCTGCACAGGCCTTGCAAAGGGGTCAGACACCAAGCAGGGAACCCAATCCTAGCCCAGCACGGAGAACCAGCCGTGTATTCCTTACAGAGCCGCTTCACCAGCTCTGGATGTGGCTCCTGCTGGAATAAACCCACCCCTGAGACTCCCAGAGGAGCTGCTCCTTCCCCACCTGTTAAATTTCATCCTTCTGGGAACCCTGAGGGAATTCTGGGCTCTCCACCGAGTTCCTGGGCCACCTTGGAAGGGTGTCCCCTGGGAAGGCCCAAGGAAGTGGGCTGGAGCAGCTCCTTCCCCCCCACGGGGCTTTGCAGAGGGTTTTGCAACACCCCAGAAACGCTTGGCCAACACTTCTCGTGGAACAAATAACCCCAGATGTCACGCCCGGCACTGGAGGCAGAGGATGGAAGATTCCAGGAGCCTTCCAAGGCACCTGAGCCCCAGAGCCACCGAGGGAGGGAAAAAAACCACGACATTCCCAGGCGGGGACGGGCAAGGCAAACGCGAGAGCTCAGGATCCTCCTGCCGGTCCTTACCTTCTTCTTCATGGCTGTGCTTGGCATCACACACCTGCCGAGAGAAGCCCACCTTGGATCGCTGCTCTCCTTGCATCGCCGCTCCGCTCATCCCCATCCCGCCCCGGCACAGCCCCCGCTCCCCCGGGAACGGGCCGGGGTGTTCCGCAGCCCCTTCCCACCGGGATGCCCGTCACCCGGGATGCCATTCCCCCCGGGATGCCCCTTCCCCAAGGATGTCCCGTTCCCCCGGGACCCCCATCCCTCCGGGATGTCCATCCCCCGGGACGCTCCACTNCCTCCCGCCACGTGACGCGGGCGCGGCCGCCCTGAAGCCGCGGCCGCCATGTTAGGTGAGGGCAGCGCCGTGCTGGCGGCTGCGGGATCCCGGCGGTTCCCGGAGATCCCCGGAGATCCCCGCTGTTTCCCGCTGTTCCCCGCTGTTCCCGGTGGTACACGCCGTGCCTGCAGGAAGAGGAGCGGTGGGGCCGCACCGCCCCGGGCACAGCCGGGAGAGGCAGCGGCGGTTTGAGCCGCGCCGGCGCCACATCAGCCAGCGCCTCCCATATGGTCTAGCGGTTAGGATTCCTGGTTTTCACCCAGGCGGCCCGGGTTCGACTCCCGGTATGGGAAGCTTCATGTTTTTGGTTTTTTTTTTCCGAGGAAGCCTGCTGCTTTCCTTTCGCGTTTTCCCCAAAGACTTTTTTTTTTCCCGCAAAATGTGATTTTTGCCGTTCTGCGGAAAAATTTCCCGACACGTGGAGCCGCGGGAAGCGCTGCCTTCCACATGTGGGGGTGCGCAGCCCCTCGCTAATTAATTCATTGTCCACACCGCCCTGAGCTGCCCGAGGTAAACGCTGTGGCACTGCAACTCCAGCAGCAATCCGGAGGAGACTGACATCCATGGAAATATGGACATGGACTGTAACACAGATGGAAATGTGGGGTCATTCCTGAAGGGAAATCCTTTACAAAGCCAGGGATGTCCCACAGCTTTGTCACCGCCGTGTCCGTGCTCCCACAGCGGTGAGGGCAGGGGGGGACCCGGGGTGTCCCTGGGAGCTCTGTCCGAGCGGGATGTCACCGCCGGCTGCTCTGCCTGCCTGGTGCCACATCCTGAGGGCACCGGGTCCTTGGGAGCCTCCCTGAGCCGGAGCCTCCTGTCCCCTCAGAGCCTTGTCACCTCCTGTCACCTCTCAGAGACTCGTCACCTCCTGTGTCCCCTTGTGTCCCCCTTCAGAGCCTTGTCACCTCCTGTGTCCCCCTTCAGAGCCTTGTCACCTCATGTCACCTCTCAGAGCCTTGTCACCTCCTGTGTCCTCCCTCAGGGCAACATTTCCACTCCCCCCTGGACGGACTCAGGGAATTCCTCATGACTGGGAAGGGAAGCTCACTCCTTCCAAACCTGTGTCCCCGGTATTCCCGCTGTTCCCTGTGTTCCCAGGAGTGTTCCCGCCGTTCCCATTATCCCCGTTATTCCCGCCGGCAATTCCCGCTGTCCCGTGCTCGGGGCGGGTCCCGCCCGGCCCTGAGGGCGCGATCCCGGCTCGGGGACACCGAGATTCCCCCTCTGGAATTCCCTCCGGAACCACCCAGCCCCAGCTGTGCCCCATCCGCGCCCTGCCCAGGAGGGACATGTCCAGTTCCTTGGGCACCTCCAGGGATGGGCGCTCCAAACCTCCCTGGGCAGCCCCTTCTAACACCTGACCACCCTTTCCATGGGGAAATCCCTCCTGATGTGCAACTTGGATCTTTCCAGCTCCAGGCCGTTCCCTCTCATCCCGTCCCTGTTCCCTGGCAGCAGAGCCCAATTCCCCCATGGATCCCCCCTCCTGTCAGGGAATGCAGAGAATTCCAGGTGCCCCCTGAGCCTCCTTTTCTCCAGCTGAGCCCCCCCAGCTCCCTCAGCTGCTCCTGGTGCTCCAGCCCCTTCCCATCTCCGTTCCCTTCCCTGGAAGAAAACTGCAAACGAAGCATCCTGTGTGTCGCTCAGAGGATAAATGTCCTTCCTCTGGACTAGCTCCAGTGCTCTGGAAAACAATTAGAAACAGAAAAATTAGAATATAAAATGAAACACACACAGAGAAATGAAATAGCAGCTATAGAATATTTTTGAGGTGTAGGAGAGCTCAGGCAAATCCTTTACGTGTACAAACACTGCACTGGAGCCCAGTGTATCCCCCAGGCTTTCCAGCACGGGAATCAGCACATCCATCCATCCATCCATCCATCCATCCATCCATCCATCCATCCATCCCTCCCTCCCTCCCTCCCTCCCTCCCTCCAA
>WEKX01026804.1:624293-677286 GCA_013390025.1 Pitta sordida | reverse complement strand
CGTGCTCGGGGCGGGTCCCGCCCGGCCCTGAGGGCGCGATCCCGGCTCGGGGACACCGAGATTCCCCCCCTGGAATTCCCTCCGGAACCACCCAGCCCCAGCTGTGCCCCATCCGCGCCCTGCCCATGAGGGACATGTCCAGTTCCTTGGGCACCCCCAGGGATGGGCGCTCCAAACCTCCCTGGGCAGCCCCTTCTAACACCTGACCACCCTTTCCATGGGGAAATCCCTCCTGATGTGCAACTTGGATCTTTCCAGCTCCAGGCCGTTCCCTCTCATCCTGTCCCTGTTCCCTGGCAGCAGAGCCCAATTCCCCCATGGATCCCCCCTCCTGTCAGGGAATGCAGAGAATTCCAGGTGCCCCCTGAGCCTCCTTTTCTCCAGCTGAGCCCCCCCAGCTCCCTCAGCTGCTCCTGGTGCTCCAGCCCCTTCCCATCTCCGTTCCCTTCCCTGGAAGAAAACTGCAAACGAAGCATCCTGTGTGTCGCTCAGAGGATAAATGTCCTTCCTCTGGACTAGCTCCAGTGCTCTGGAAAACAATTAGAAACAGAAAAATTAGAATATAAAATGAAACACACACAGAGAAATGAAATAGCAGCTATAGAATATTTTTGAGGTGTAGGAGAGCTCAGGCAAATCCTTTACGTGTACAAACACTGCACTGGAGCCCAGTGTATCCCCCAGGCTTTCCAGCACGGGAATCAGCACATCCATCCATCCATCCATCCATCCATCCATCCCTCCCTCCCTCCCTCCCTCCCTCCTCGCCTGGGAAGAGCCGGGAATTACCCTGAGTGGCAGCCAGAGGTCCCTCAGTCAAAGGCAGTGTGTGGTGCCCGCTCACACAGCGAGTGATGACAAGGGGAGTTTTGTTCTGGCTGAGAAGTAAACCGCCCAAAAGTACAATTCCAGTTCCCGTCTCCGAGAAAAAAAAAGTAGCAGGGATCACTCCTTGGACGAGGTTGGTCTGGGAAGGGTTTGTCCAAGCCAGGAACAAGCACAGGCAGCACAAGGTTGGAAGCTGAGCCCTGCTCTGCACTGCTGGTCACAGCTGGACTTGGGGTGTCACAGCACCACAGCAAAGAGGCATTTAGAGGATTTGAGAGAAAATATCCAGTTCTCAGCTGGTTCAGGGCTGGTTTTGTCCCCCGAGTGCTGCAGACAATGGAGTTACTCTGTGCTGCCACATCCCTGGAAGTGTCCAAGGCCAGGCTGGAGCAGCCTGGGACAGTGGCAGGTGTCCCTGCCCGTGGCAAGGAGTGGCACTGGATGGGCTTTAAGGTCTCTTCCAACCCCAGCTGTCCTGGGATGCTCCTGGGATCCCTCCTCCCCGCAGCTGGGTGGGCAGTAACTCCCGAGTTACTGGCTAAAAAATGCAAGTTCTCACTCATTTCAATGCTGGTGCTGTTCCATGGAGAGCCCTGGGGAAATCTGCCAAAAATACTGAGCAAAAACCTGTAAAATATTCCCTGACCCATCACCTGCACCAGGTCTCACATCACCTGGAACAGGTCTTGCATCACCTGGAACAGTTTTCCAGCACCACCTTACAGTGTATGAGCACAGCTAAAAACCTCCTTTGGTTTTTCCAAATCCTTAAAAAAACCCAAATACAAATGGGAGTAGTTGCATAAGTCAAGATTGTTCTTAGAAAATGACATTCGGGGTATTTACGTCTTAACAAACCTGGATGAAATAAAATCAAATAAAAATTCGAGGGTTTTTGCAGCCAGCATCCCACACATCCTGCCCAAATTCCCCTGAAGGGAAAGGACTCTGCAGGAGATGGATTCTGCAGGGACAGTCTCACCTCTGCCCAGGAATCTGGAGCCAAAAGAAGCTCCAAAGAGAATCCAAGGAGAAGCAGCTCCTCTGGCAGTTGGATGACCCTGAGGGAGCAGGTTGTTACAGCCAGGATTAAAGTGACAAAAAACCCACCCCAAACTGTCCGGCACAAGAAATATTTCCCTGGGCTGGGTGTCAGCTTCCAGCAGGAGCGGCTGGGATTGATGGCTGCTGGAGCTGAGCTGAGGGAAGCGCTTGGGAAGACGGAGAGCTCGGCAGGCTCAGGGCCATCACTCACAGCAGCTGCCTCTGCTCCGGGTTCTGTCCCTCTCCCTGGTGGGATAACGATCCTGATTTATTGCTGAGGATGCAGCAGCACCTCTTCCCCAGGCTGCGCTGTCTCTGTGTAATTAATGCTCTTCATCCCTCCTGGAACAAGGAGGAGGAGGAACTGGTGCCTGGAGATCAGAGCGGGATGTGGATCCCAGGTCCTGCTGCTGCCAAACGTGGACCAAACCCAGGGGATTTCTGTGGGAATCCTTTGGCTGGGGACAGGTCTGTGGGGTGGCAGCATAAAACAGGACACGTGGCATTGGTAGTCACACAATTCTGGAACAGAATTTGGGTTGGACAAACCTTAAAGCCCATCCAGTTCCACCCCTGCCATGGGCAGGGACACCTCCCACTGTCCCAGGCTGCTCCAGCCTGGCCTTGGACACTGCCAGGGCTGGGGCAGCCACAGCTTCTCTGGGAAATCCATCCCAGCCCTTCCTCACCCTCCCAGCCAGGAATTCCATCCCAATGTCGCATGTAATCCTCAGGAAGCCATTCCCTGTGTCCTGTCTCTCCAGCCCTTGTCCCCAGTCCCTCTCCAGCTCTCCTGGAGCCCCTTTAGTCCCTGGATGCCTCCAGCTCCTCAGCAGAGGAGAGCAAATGCCCAAATTTTCCATCTGGGCTGAGAAGAAACACCCCAAATGCCTCTTTCCCCTCCCTAAAAGTTGCAATTAGCAGCTCATTATTAAGCAATGATCTGCTTATTCTTCATCTTCCGGATTCACTCAGCCCCTCCCAAACCTTCCCGAAAGGATCCTCAGAACCTCAGCAGGTCTGAGTCACTGGGAAATATCCCACATTCCTCCGAGGAGATTTAAACAAATCACACTGGAACCTCTGCATTTGAATAATTGTCAAACCCGCAGGGGAAGAAGCAAAACCATTTCCCACTTATTACGAGTTTACCACCATCATCCATGAAAGTTTAAACCCCCAACAACCATCAAACCACACAAACACTCTCCTCCTTGATTTTAAGAACAACTTCCATCTTTTAACAATCTTTTTTTTTTTTTTTTCCATTTTTTCTTTCCAGATTGAACAGGAGAGGCAGAATTAGCAGAAGCTCTCCAATAAACATTATTTGCTTTGTTCTTCACGAGCTCATGGCTTGAGGCTCTTGCAACTATTTTTATTTTGGGGAAGATGAAGCCTGGCTTTCAAAGAGATACCAGCAGCTCCTTCATGTCACGGAGTTATTGAGCTCCTTATTTATTGTTTTCTCTTGGTCCAAAGTGTCTTCAAGACAGGAGATCATTGCCTCTCCTTATTTTTGCATTTTCGGTGTTAGACAGACCCCAAAAATAAGGTGTCTGAGGCCAATTTGTTGGCAGTTTTGCTGAGCAACAGCACAGAGAGAGCTGAAAATTAGTTATATTTTCAAAGGATTTTATACCCATAGAAACAATCAACTCAATATCCTTCAGTATCAACCCCGTGGTTGTCATTAATATATAAAAGCCTGTCATTAATATATAAAATTCTGACATTAATATAATATATAAAATATATAAAATTTGCTAATTAACTAAACTCATTCTGAGCTTTATTTATTCCAGGGAATAAAACCTGCTCTGGGCCCGGGTTTATTTCTAGAAACCCCTTGTTCTTTGGGGGTGATTTTAGTCCCATCCCTGGGATGGAACCCAAAATTTCCTGCCCATCCTGGCAACATTTGCTGCCATGATAAAAATGTCCCAAAAATAGATATACCAAATAAAAATGTACACTGAGGTAATATTGTTTTACCCCAAAACTGTGGCTATCAAACCACACATAAATGTGTTTTTCCCTGGCCAAAATCTTGATTCCAATGCCCAGCCCAGGGTTTAGGATTGATCCCCAAATCCTTGGAATACCACAAGGCCCTGATTTGCGTTTCTCGTGGTTTATGTTTGAGCTCAGGCCACTGAGGGGTTTGAAATATTCCCTAAACAGCTGAATTTCCCCCAGGTTTCCCAATCTCTAACCCAGGCAGGCACATCCTTGGGGTTCCAAAGGAATTTTGGGGGAAAATCCTTGAGCTGGGAAGTGACCCCCAGAGCTGTGAGCAGCAGGGAGGAGAAGGATCCAGTCACAAAAACCTCACCAGGGCCTGATGCTGCCAATCCTTGGCTAAAGGACAGAGCAGCAACACTGCAGAGGATCCTGAGCTGTAATTCCAGGGGAAGTGGGCAAAGCTGAGCTAATCAAAGCAGCCCTGAAAATCAAACCTGCAGGAACAACCTCCCAGCACAGAGAAGGCTCCTAAAACGAGCCCCAAATTAAATGTTCTTGTTGCTGCTCTCCAGAAATCCAAGGGGATTTAACGAGGAGAAGGCAGGACAGGGTGGCCTGGAGGAAATGCTGCCCCTGAGAACATGAATCAAGGTGTAACTCAAAGAGATAAAGCGGCTGAAAGTGAGGAAAAATGAAGTTATTTGTACCAGATGATAAGGGAGCCTCACAGACCCTTTTACCCTGAGGAGAAATGAACCACCTCACTCGAACTTATCGACAGAATTCACCTTCCCAGGGATCCAAGGAGCATAAAAACCTGCTTTAGGGCGAGATTCAGAGTATCTAAATACCCCTCAGGTCTGAATTTGGGTTCAGGGGGCTCAGAAAATTGTACTGGAGGGGATTTTTCCTAACTTAAGGAGTACTGTTAGGAAAGAAACATGTTTAGGAATCTTTAGTTTATGCCACAAAATGAATAAAAAATCTCTAATGTTTGTGTGCCATGAGAGTGACTGTTAATAAAATCAGGGCTAAGACTAACGAATAAACACTGGTTAGGAGCCAAGGAAACAATGAATTTTCATAAGATAAGACCACAATCCCAGTATTGATGATGACGATGATGATGGTGCCACTTCCAGAAGAAATCCATTTCTTTTCTTACCCTGATCTGAGTTTCCAGCTCCTTTTTCCAACTGAAAATAAATCCTGGTCTTTGAAGTGAGACCCCAGACCTGCTACAGCACAGAGGCAGCTTGGAATATTGAGCCAAAAATCATGGAAAAATAAGGAATGAGAAGTCCCTTAAAGGGCTGCTGGTGCTTCCAGGGTGGGGATTTAGGAATTCAGGAAAGCATTTCCCTAATTATTGTATTTATTTCATTCCCATTATTGGGTTATTGAGGAAGGATATGAAAAACAGGTCTAAGCTGAGATGAGAATATCCAAATTCCAAACCCAAACTGGACACACACATCCTTGAAGAGAGGAAAAAAAATTACTCCCACCTGGAAGAGTTTTAAAACTTCCCCCAAAAGTGCTTTGCTGCCACTGCCAGCTCTGTCCCCACCAGTCTCAAATTGTCAGAGACACATAGAAATAAAGCTCAAAAAAACTGGAACAGGGGTGGGGAGATAAAAGAACAACATGGGAAACAAAAAATGGGGAACAACATCTCCAGGGCCTTGTCCTCCTTTTATTTCTGCCATTCCCAGCAGGCAACAAAGTGACACTGACAGGCAAAATTCCATGTTTATTCCTTTTCCCAGGGATTAGATGTGGCAAGAAAAGGGATGAGCTCTGCACGAGAAATGCACAAACCCAAATTCTCCTGACTTTGAATCACACTGCAGGAGCCAGTAAAAGAAAACAAACCCCACACCCCCAAAAAACATCCCAAGGAATTCCATCTATTAAACAAGAATGGAACAGGGGTAAAAAAAAACCCCAAACCCATTTTTAATGTACATTAGAAGAGTCACTAATCCCGGCCTAATCACTAAAACCCTCCCAGAAGTAGCCAAACCTTAAAGCCAGGCTTTGAAACCAGGATGAAATTGTTTGTTTAACCAGCAATTGATCCAGTCTCTTTAAACTAATTAAACTCTTCATCCTGATCCTGGCAGCAAGAGACAGCAAAGAAATCATGGCTCGATGAAACGGGAATGGGGAATGGCCCCGTTCCTTAGGAGGGCTTGGAATTGCATCTGTTTCTTTGTGCTTCCTGGAGGGATTCCCATCCCAATTCCTGAACTCCAGCCCGGCTCTGCTGAGCAGCACATCAGCGTTTATTCCCTCTGGAGCCAGCTCCATTTGTTCCATAATTTATGCCTTAAAACATCCCTAAAAGCAGCTGGGAGGTGAGAAGTGCATCTTCCCTGGGCTCTGGCTGGGACTGTTTTCCATGGAATAGGACATGAGAAGGAATTCTGACAGGATTTCACCTCCTGCAGGTCCCCCCTCACACAAAGGCAGAGGTTTTGGGGCTCCTGGAAACCCCTTGTTCCCAGGAAAGCACCACCAGCCTGGTGGTCTCAGAGACTATGGAATAGAATCCCGGAATTGTTGAGGTTGGAAAAGACTTTTAGGATCAAGTCCAGCCGTCCACCAGCACCACGGTCAGCACTAAAGCCTGTCCTCACATCCCTGTGCTTTCTGAGCACTTCCAGGGATGGGACTCCAGCACTGCCCTGGGCAGCTGTGCCAGGGCTGGACAACCCTTCCCACAAAGGGTTTTTCCCAATGTCCAACCTAAACCTCCCCTGGCACAGCTTGAGGCCATTCCCTCCCATCCTGTCCTTGTCCCCTGGGGAGTGCAGCCCCCCAGGAACTTGGTGGGATTGGGATGTTCAGCAGGGTGGTGCCCAGAGGAACCTGGCCTTCCCACACTTCCATCCTCATCCCGTCAGTGTGAATGTCCTGCTGCTGCTCCCAGGGCTGATCCTTCTCCTCTGGGAATGCACCAGGACAGTTCCTTCTTCTCCAGGATAACCAGAGGGAGCAAGAGGATGAGAAAGGGCAGAACAGCTCTTTGATCTTGTATATCTTATATATGTTGTTCCTTATTCCTTAATAATTAAGTGTTCAGTCCCACTGGAGAGGGAAAAGGACAGGTGGGATTTCAAGGATTATTCCCACCTTTTTTTAACGGAATTCACGGGTTAATCAGAACTCATTAAGAGGAATCTTAAGGGGAATTCCTCATTAAGAGGAAACCAGAGGGGGTAGGAACCACTCTCCTCAAAATGGGAGGCCCATCCTGCACAAGGCAAATTTTGGGTTAGGGGAGGAATATTTCCCTTTGGCTTTGTACTCCAGGAGCAACATCAATCTCAGAGGAGCTGGATTGGAGTCTAAAAACCAGGACTTACATAAATCACTTCGATGTCTCGCTGTCCAGGCACTTCTGGAAACACAGAGCTCAAACCAGTTGTTGGGGTTTTTAATATGAGGCAGGGAAAGCACTGAAAGCACTGGGGACCTTCAGTTTGACCCCACAGAACACCCAAACCAGCTCCTCAAACAGCTGCAGAAAGGCCCTAATTTACCATCTCACCTTAATTCTGAGCAGTTTCAGGCAGCAAAATTTGCTGGTTTATTGGAAAATCACAAGGGAGAGAAGCTTCAGCTCCAGCATCAATTCCAGGCAATGATTCCTCCCCAGCCCTGTGCTCACAGCCTTGGAAAATTGCCTGGCTGTCCCAGCACAACGAAACGAGACAGAGGGACTCAAGAAATGAGGAATAACAAGGCCTGGAGACGTGTCTCTGCTCCCAGAGGAATGCGGTGCTTGGGGTGATTCATGTGTGTGGCACTGGGGTTACAGGGCAGGGCTGACACAACTTCAACTTTCACACCCCAGTCTGGGCCTTCTGACTTTTATTTTTAGATGTATTTTAAAGCTGAACTTGGATCTGGGTTCAGCTTCTCATTTCCCCAGAGTGACGAGGAGCTGGGCTGAGAATTCTTGGAATGAACCAACCCCAACCTCCTGCCAAAATTCACCTGCTCTGCTGAGTGAGAAAACACTCGGTGCAGGGGGAGGTCAGATTGATTCCTCTGACAGAAAATAAAGCCATTTATTCTGAGAACAAGTTCTCTCCAAACAGCAAGTGAAAGGGAATAATGGGAGACCAGAATTCCATTTTGTCAGGGGAGTTTTGGATGTCCCACCTTCCCCAGCAGGACCTGGAAGCACATGGATGTGGGAGAATTAACACAGTGCTGAACCCAAGGAGCATTCCTGAGCTTTATTTGTTATCAGGAGAAGTAAATTATATAATTATACAATAATATCTGCATTATATATGTATTATATATAACTATATACATGTGTATGCAATATTTTATGTATATTATATAGTTCTATAAATCGCCTGGAAACTTTAACCATGGCACCGAGAGCACAAAACTGCTCCTCAGAAAGAGATTCCCTGCTCCAGAAATATTGTAATTTCGTAAGTAAAACATGAGAGAGGAATGAGAAATGATGTCTCCAGTCCACCCAGCAGCTCAGCAATAAAACTGGGCTCCAAGTCAGAGCTTTTCTGGCTCCCAGGCTGGAATTCCATCACCCTGATGGAAGGAAAACCACATGGATTATTGTCAGTGGTGCATTGTAAATGTACATGTCCCAGCTCCTGCTCTTCAGCATCACCCACTGACACCACATCCCAAAATATATTCCAACCCTGCCATGGGCAGGGACACCTCCCACTGTCCTAGGCTGCTCCAACCTGGCCTTGGACACTTCCAGGGATCCAGGGGCAGCCACAGCTTCTCTGGGAAATCCATCCCAGCCCCTCCTCACAGCCACAGCCAACAATTCCCTGTCCCTCCATCCCTTGTCCCCAGTCCATCTCCAGCTCTCCTGGAGCCCCTTTAGGCTCTGAAAGGGGCTCCAAGGTCTCCCTGGATCTTTCCCTTCTCCAGGTGGACATTCCCAGCTCTCCCAGCCTGGCTCCAGCCCTTGGAGCAGCTCCACATCTTTTTTATGTTTTATAATGGAACGCTTTGTGTTGGAAAAGACCTTAAAGCCCATCCAGTCCCACCCCTGCCATGGGCAGGGACACCTCCCACTGTCCCGGGCTGCTTCCCAAGGCTGAAAAACAACCTGTGGATTGGGATTTCCTCCCTTATCCTTTGGGGATCCTGAGGTCACGCAAGTCCCACAGCACCAGCAACAGTGACATGGGGACAACCCCAGGGGCTCTGCCCTGTCCCCTGTGTCACCCCCCAGCCAGGCCAGGGGTGCCCCTGCTTCATCCCTGTGACAGCAGGGGAAGCTCTGCTGTTCCCTGCCACATTTATTTGTCCCTTTCCTCCGGTCTCCATGGAAACCAGTGCAGATATTCCAGCTGCACGGGCAGGTCGGGGGCTGCTGGAGCTGCTGGGAGCCCGTGGCACGGAGCACAACAAATGGCAAAAAGTGTCATTTCTCTGCTCAGAGCGAGGGAACAAGCGGCAGGAGAGTTGGAAAGCATCAAATGTGAGAGGCCTGACCTTAATACCACTTCAATTATTTAAGGAGATTGTCTTGTCTGTGTGTTTGGAGTCTGATCCCTGTGAACAGACAGCCTGGATCCACTGGGCACCTCGGATTCCTGGAAAAGAGGAACAAGGAAAACTAAAAACCAACCCTGGTGCTCAGAGTTGAGCTGCATCCTACAGACACCAGGGACATCCGGGGAGTCCTGACCTGGCTCTGAACAAATAAACACAGAAAATACAAATATTGGAGTCCAGGTGAGCAACGTGAGCCTGAGCTGGGGCTGGGAACGGTTCAGCTGGAAACCAGAGCCAGACCCTGGGATCAGTTCACAGGATCTAAGTTTGGGAAAGACCTGCGAGATCATCAACCCAGCACCATCTCCCTGTTCAGGACCATCACGTTCCCCTGAGCTGCTGAAATGGTGAAGAATGAGAAATGCCTTCCCTTATGAATTCATTTATCAATTCCCTTAATGATCACAGCGTGGCAGAATGCCAGCACAGGAACCCACTCAGGAACCAGGGAAATATGGAGTTAAACAGCATCTTTGAGGCTGTAGGAGTTGGTAGGAGACACAGGGTGTCCCACCTCCAATACTTTATGTTTCTCTTTTGTTCCC
Organism: Pitta sordida; assembly: GCA_013390025.1. NCBI lineage: Eukaryota > Metazoa > Chordata > Aves > Passeriformes > Pittidae > Pitta > Pitta sordida. Next base: position 667,339 of record WEKX01026804.1, on the reverse strand, counting down.
CCCCACCCCCAACACCCCGTTCCTCCTGCATGTCCCAAAGTCCAGCAGGAGCTGATGGGAATGTCACAAGGGATCTTCTGTCACAACTCCTGAGTCCCAGGCTCTGTGTTCCCAACCACTGGAGTAATTGCACCCCATCTACAACAAAGAGCAACAAAAAATCGTCTTGCCTGAGCAGAGTCCAGAGGGTGAGGCCAACAAAACCAGATTTTAACAGATAACTGCAGGGCAGGGACACCTCCCACTATCCCGGGCTGCTCCAACCTGGCCTTGGACACTTCCAGGGACGGGGCAGCCACAGCTGCTCTGGGAAACCCCCATTTCTTCCCAAAATCCTGTCTAAAATCCTGCTGAGTAAGGAATAAACTTAGGAATAAATCACTGAGCAGTTTAAATGGTGGCAGGTGAGATTTCCACCAGCTTTGCACCTCGTCCTTCTCAAACTCTGCCCAGAGACAGCACATCCAACATAGTCCTGGAGAACAGAAGGAACAGGGAAAGAAATCAGAAGGAATTAGTGGTTTAATGTGTCTGAGGCCTGATTTAGCATCACTCACCAAGCACAGGCAGCAGGGGAATGAAGAAAAATGGAGCCAATTTGTGGCTGGGTATTTATTAGCATTTAGATAATATTCCCCATCCATCATAGCCAAGGAATATTCCAAGTGCTCCCATGTCCTGAGCACCCAAAATCCCTGTAAATCCCCTTCCTGGGATTCTGCCCAGTCCATCTGGATGCAACCACTGGGGAAGATGCTCCTTTGGATAGAAATAAAGATCCAAAGGAGTCATAAAAGTGAGGGGGGAAGATGAAGCCAGAAGGAATTCTTGGTGTGCAGCTGGGATTTACCACCTGCCCAGCACAGTCATGGCACTGTGGGAATAAAATCCCAGAGAAGCTGTGGCTGCCCCATCCCTGGAAGTGTCCAAGGCCAGGCTGGAGCCACCTGGGATACTGGGAGGTGTTCCTGTCCCTTCCCAAGGTTTGGGAAGGGCTCCTTTCCCCTCTGCCCAGGACTCGTCTCTATGACACAAGAAGTGCCACAGAATTGCAGCTCTTGTGAAGAACTTTCTGGAGTGGCAGAAGGAAGGCTGTGCCCAGTCTCATTCCAGAGGGTATTTTTAAAACCTGTTAGTCCTGAAGGGGAGGAAAGTGCAAGGGAGGATAGTGCAAAAAGAAGAGGCAGCTGAGTCGAGAAACACTGAAATTGCGACAAGGAATAAGAGCTGTAACAACAAAATAAAAATGTGGCTTTCGGGGTTTGATGAATCCTCGCCTGTGGATCTGATGGAGTCTATTTAAAGGATCTAATTCCATCCTGCTCTATGGATTCCCAGGGTTTGTGGGAGCTACTCCAGCTTTCACCATTTACAAACTGGGCTCAGTGTGTGTGGAAATTGGAAATGTCCAGCCAGGGACTGGACTCCCAGAATTCCAGAATCATTAACGCTGGAAAAGACCTTTGAAGAGAAAGTCAGCACCAGCACCACGATCACCACCAAACCGTGTCCTCAAGTGCCACATCCACATGGTTTCGGAACGTTTCCAGGGATGTGACTCCAGCACCGCCCTGGGCAGCCATGCCAGGGCTGGACAACCCTTTCCAGGAAGAAATATTCCTGATAACCAACCTGAACCTCCCCTGGCACAGCTCGAGGCCGTTCCCTCTCACCCTGTCCTTTGTTCCCTGGGAGCAGAGCCCAACCACCTCCTGGCTCCCCCCTCCTGCCAGGGAATGGAGAGAATTCCAGGTGCCCCCTGAGCCTCCTTTTCTCCAGCTGAGTCCCCCCAGCTCCCTCAGCTGCTCCCGGTGCTCCAGCCCCTCCGTGTCCTTCTTGTCCTGAAGGGCTCAAAGTAACTGCACAGCAAATTTCCTTCAAAGCTCATTAACTGAGGAGACCAACATCTTTTTCCTCTCACAACCCCGCCAGGAAACAGCAGAAATCTCACCTGTGCTGCTGGATTTGGGGAATTCATTGGGATAAATGGCATCCCTGATATTCCCCGCAGCCTTTGTGGTAAGAGCAGTCCCCTGTAACAGGCAAAGCAGTTGCCACACTCAGTTTTTGTGCTCTATAAAATATAAATTAATGCCACACAAATATCCCACCTCAAGACAGAATTCCTGGGGAAGAGGATGTGCTGGTGGAATTAAGGGGGATATTATAATGTAAATGAGTGAGGGGGGTAATTAAATCTCAGCATCAACCTCCATCCTGCTCCTTTCTGACTGAGGCTTTTCTTCCAATTGCAGCCTTTGTATTATTAGTTTAATGGAAGATTTTATGCACAATAAAGAGTTTCTTATTAGCTGTGACTTGTCCCTGCTCTCACAATGAGCCTCCTGCCCCCTCAGCTCACATAATTAGCTCAGGATCTCAAATTGGAATCTCTTGGAAACCTCTGTGTTCTGGGGAGAAACGTGAGGAGCCAAATCCGGTGGGTTTGTGTCTGTGGAGAGCCTGGAACAAAAGTTCTGAGGGATCCCACATGTCCTGTGCTTCCTGATAATAAACTAATTACCACCTCATTAGGGAATGCTGTCACTCCAGGGGATCTTTATGGGAGTAAGGAAGAAATCCTGCTGCTGACCCTGCTTGTTCGAGGGATAAATCTCCTTCTTTCTGGGAGAATAAAGGAGCACAATGCTCAGAAGTGATTTAGTTCCTGCTCTAATCCCCTGCCTTGCTCCTCTGAATCTGGATTTCCAGGTCCATCTGTGCATTCCCAGCATGGAAAGGGTTGCCAGGCACTGGAACAGGCTTCTCATGGCAGTGGTGGAGTCACACCCCTGGAAGTGCTCAAAAACCACCTGGATGTGGCACTTTGGGACAAGGGGATGGTTGGACTTGGGCATCATAAAGGGCATTTCCACCCTCAGTGAGTCTGTGATTCCATGATTCTTCTGTCTTTGCCTCCTGATCTAGGGATACAAAAAAAATAAAAATTAAAAAAGGGATATCGGAGGGAAAAAATCCACAGATTTTTATGTGGAGATAAAAAAAGAAACTCCTTGACCTGCATTTGAAGTGTGTCTGCAGCAAATGAGGCCACAACTAATCTCAGATTGCTCTGGGAGCTCTGAATTCCTGGATAGTCCTGGGAGCAGGAAGAGGCTGAGGAGCAGAGCTGAGCAGTTATTTTTAAGGCATCCCTCACACACACATTCCTTATTTATGGAATATTGCTCAGGAAAGATCTGAAACTCAAAGCATCTCCCCAGCTCTGCATATCCAGGACAAACCCGAGGTGAATGATCCCCTCAAAATTCCTTCCAGAGCCATTTCAGTAGCAATCAGAGCAAACATTTCCCAGGGAAACTGTTCATATCAAATTTATAAGCCTTCCCTTGGGGAAGAAACATCCATTTCTCCTTCTACCTGTCATTCCTCTCCATTTATTGAATCAATAAGGCATGAAATCTGCCAGGTTTTAAGTTAAAAAAAAAATTAAAAATGAGCTGTTCCCATCAAAGAGAGCCTGGATGGATTAAAAAACAACAAAAAACCACCACCCCAAACTGTTAAAATCAAGATGCTTCTAATAGGAGTGAAAATAAATAGAAACAGAATCTAAATGTAAATGAACATTACATCACCCCTGGCATTTGAGCTCAATTTCAAACCCAGAATTAGAAACAGCTTTAACTTGCAGAAACTTGCTGCGTTCACACAGAGAGCTCTGAACGTTGTGCTCTCCCCCAGGAACCCACAGCTGGACAAAAAAATGGAGCAGGAGGGATCAGGCAGAGGGGAAGTCCTGAGGTTTGGGTCAAAAGTTGGGGGGAAGAGGTCAGGAAATAAAATTATGTTCCTTTATCCTCTGTTTGTGTTTGCCAGCTCCACTTGAATTCACTCAAGCTCGAGCAGATTAAAGGTGAAAGGATATAATTCAATTCCAGCAGAGAAGAAGGTTGGGCTCTTAATTAAGTGAGAAAGATCACAGAAAGAGGAAAATAAGCCCCAAATGGAATTTCACCATCAGATTTCTTGCCCAGCTGGCATCTCAAATCCGCCAGATCAGTGTTGGTCACACAATTACAGACCAAAAATACACCTGGATATTAAATCCTGGGGGAAAGTCCTAAAGCTGGGGCACCTGGACATTCCTCCTCCCCACTTACTCACAGGAGCAACCTGCTCATCCCTTNCAGCCCCTCCGTGTCCTTCTTGTCCTGAAGGGCTCAAAGTAACTGCACAGCAAATTTCCTTCAAAGCTCATTAACTGAGGAGACCAACATCTTTTTCCTCTCACAACCCCGCCAGGAAACAGCAGAAATCTCACCTGTGCTGCTGGATTTGGGGAATTCATTGGGATAAATGGCATCCCTGATATTCCCCGCAGCCTTTGTGGTAAGAGCAGTCCCCTGTAACAGGCAAAGCAGTTGCCACACTCAGTTTTTGTGCTCTATAAAATATAAATTAATGCCACACAAATATCCCACCTCAAGACAGAATTCCTGGGGAAGAGGATGTGCTGGTGGAATTAAGGGGGATATTATAATGTAAATGAGTGAGGGGGGTAATTAAATCTCAGCATCAACCTCCATCCTGCTCCTTTCTGACTGAGGCTTTTCTTCCAATTGCAGCCTTTGTATTATTAGTTTAATGGAAGATTTTATGCACAATAAAGAGTTTCTTATTAGCTGTGACTTGTCCCTGCTCTCACAATGAGCCTCCTGCCCCCTCAGCTCACATAATTAGCTCAGGATCTCAAATTGGAATCTCTTGGAAACCTCTGTGTTCTGGGGAGAAACGTGAGGAGCCAAATCCGGTGGGTTTGTGTCTGTGGAGAGCCTGGAACAAAAGTTCTGAGGGATCCCACATGTCCTGTGCTTCCTGATAATAAACTAATTACCACCTCATTAGGGAATGCTGTCACTCCAGGGGATCTTTATGGGAGTAAGGAAGAAATCCTGCTGCTGACCCTGCTTGTTCGAGGGATAAATCTCCTTCTTCCTGGGAGAATAAAGGAGCACAATGCTCAGAAGTGATTTAGTTCCTGCTCTAATCCCCTGCCTTGCTCCTCTGAATCTGGATTTCCAGGTCCATCTGTGCATTCCCAACAAGGAAAGGGTTGCCAGGCATTGGAAGAGGCTTCCCATGGCAGTGGTGGAGTCACACCCCTGGAAGTGCTCAAAAACCACCTGGATGTGGCACTTTGGGACAAGGGGATGGTTGGACTTGGGCATCATAAAGGGCATTTCCACCCTCAGTGAGTCTGTGATTCCATGATTCTTCTGTCTTTGCCTCCTGATCTAGGGATACNAAATCAAAACTGCACATTCCCAAATCCTTCCTGCGGAGAGAGAAATAAACCATCTCATTTCAAGAGCTCCCACCCCATGGCAGGGGGTTGGCATTAAATGATCTTTAAGATCTCTCCCACCTCAAACTATTCCAGGATTTTACGATTCCTGATAAATGAAGAAAGGTAAAATCACGCAGAACAGACTCTAGAAGAAAAAAAAAACCCTGAAAAGTCATAACAGCTCTTCTCTATTGATGAAGAAAATGTGGGGCAATTCTATTTAGGTTTGTAAGAGGAAAACAATGTTGTGTTTGCTGAGAAAGAGGCTGGGCCCTTTAGGCCTCACCTGAGGCCTAACGTGACACAGGGGCTCTGATCTCTTCCAATAGACTTTTTCTGACCCAGAATTTTATTAAAAGATCAGTGGAATTCTTCTTCCAGCCTGAGATCATCTCTTTGCAAAGGATCCGAGGGCTGAACAGTGATTTTTTTAATTCCTCACACACCCCCACGCTCACACACTCAGGCTCTGGTGCTGCAGCACTGGGGGGTTTCTCACTTCAGCTGAGCTCACTCCATCTTGCCTTCCATTTGTTTTCCCTGAGAATTGTCATTTGCCTGTGGAAATGTGTCATCTTTGCCACGGNCAAAAAAAATAAAAATTAAAAAAGGGATATCGGAGGGAAAAAATCCACAGATTTTTATGTGGAGATAAAAAAAGAAACTCCTTGACCTGCATTTGAAGTGTGTCTGCAGCAAATGAGGCCACAACTAATCTCAGATTGCTCTGGGAGCTCTGAATTCCTGGATAGTCCTGGGAGCAGGAAGAGGCTGAGGAGCAGAGCTGAGCAGTTATTTTTAAGGCATCCCTCACACACACATTCCTTATTTATGGAATATTGCTCAGGAAAGATCTGAAACTCAAAGCATCTCCCCAGCTCTGCATATCCAGGACAAACCCGAGGTGAATGATCCCCTCAAAATTCCTTCCAGAGCCATTTCAGTAGCAATCAGAGCAAACATTTCCCAGGGAAACTGTTCATATCAAATTTATAAGCCTTCCCTTGGGGAAGAAACATCCATTTCTCCTTCTACCTGTCATTCCTCTCCATTTATTGAATCAATAAGGCATGAAATCTGCCAGGTTTTAAGTTAAAAAAAAAATTAAAAATGAGCTGTTCCCATCAAAGAGAGCCTGGATGGATTAAAAAACAACAAAAAACCACCACCCCAAACTGTTAAAATCAAGATGCTTCTAATAGGAGTGAAAATAAATAGAAACAGAATCTAAATGTAAATGAACATTACATCACCCCTGGCATTTGAGCTCAATTTCAAACCCAGAATTAGAAACAGCTTTAACTTGCAGAAACTTGCTGCGTTCACACAGAGAGCTCTGAACGTTGTGCTCTCCCCCAGGAACCCACAGCTGGACAAAAAAATGGAGCAGGAGGGATCAGGCAGAGGGGAAGTCCTGAGGTTTGGGTCAAAAGTTGGGGGGAAGAGGTCAGGAAATAAAATTATGTTCCTTTATCCTCTGTTTGTGTTTGCCAGCTCCACTTGAATTCACTCAAGCTCGAGCAGATTAAAGGTGAAAGGATATAATTCAATTCCAGCAGAGAAGAAGGTTGGGCTCTTAATTAAGTGAGAAAGATCACAGAAAGAGGAAAATAAGCCCCAAATGGAATTTCACCATCAGATTTCTTGCCCAGCTGGCATCTCAAATCCGCCAGATCAGTGTTGGTCACACAATTACAGACCAAAAATACACCTGGATATTAAATCCTGGGGGAAAGTCCTAAAGCTGGGGCACCTGGACATTCCTCCTCCCCACTTACTCACAGGAGCAACCTGCTCATCCCTTCTCTCCTGTTCCTGGGGAATTATCCCCCTGGATGTTGTTCATCTCAATCTGTGGGGGCAGAACCTTCCTGGTCAGGGCATTCCTAACATTATGATTCTATGGCACTTCCATTAGTGGATTTCTTGTGGCTTAAATGGTTTTTGAGCAGCATTTTGAGGTCTGTCACAATACAAATCTTAATCACAGCTCTGGTAACATTCTTCAAGAATTCCACTAATCTCACACGACAGGTGAAGGCCAGCAGGATCCAGTTTTCCAGGGAGACTGAAGGTTAAAATACTAACAATACAGGCTTTTAGAGATGTTTTGTCCAATCATTTTCTCCTTCTTTTCATAGAATCCCAGAATGGTTTGGGCTGGAAGGGCCCTTAAAACCCATCTCCTCCCCCCCACCCCCACGGGCAGAGACACCAGGTTGCTCCAAGCCTCACCCAATTTGGGCTCTGCTCATCTTTGGAGTTCCTGAAATCCCATTAATCTTTCACAGACTTGGATCCCAAGGGTCAAAACTCTACTTCAGAAAGGTTTCCACCTGGAAAACATCCGTCTTTATCTCAGGGATGTGTCTACCAGGAGGAAGAATCCTTGGAAACCACTCACTAGAGGAGCTCTGTGCCCCCCCAGCAAGTGAGGCAAGGGCTCATGGAGCCAATAAATTATTTTTTTCCTGCTTTGATATTCCGAATGTCACTATCCTGAATCACTCTGAGCTGAAAAGTCAAATTCTACAGATCTGGAAATATCCCCAGAACCATCTGTGGTGACACAAAGGGAGTCACTGTCTGTTTAAAGGTCCTCCTGCATCTTTGGCTATACATAATTTAATGTGCAACGCTGTGACATTAATGCAAAATTATTGAATCCCTACGGATGTTAAAATCAAAACTGCACATTCCCAAATCCTTCCTGCGGAGAGAGAAATAAACCATCTCATTTCAAGAGCTCCCACCCCATGGCAGGGGGTTGGCATTAAATGATCTTTAAGATCTCTCCCACCTCAAACTATTCCAGGATTTTACGATTCCTGATAAATGAAGAAAGGTAAAATCACACAGAACAGACTCTAGAAGAAAAAAAAAAACCCTGAAAAGTCATAACAGCTCTTCTCTATTGATGAAGAAAATGTGGGGCAATTCTATTTAGGTTTCTAAGAGGAAAACAATGTTGTGTTTGTTGAGAAAGAGGCTGGGCCCTTTAGGCCTCACCTGAGGCCTAACGTGACACAGGGGCTCTGATCTCTTCCAATAGACTTTTTCTGACCCAGAATTTTATTAAAAGATCAGTGGAATTCTTCTTCCAGCCTGAGATCATCTCTTTGCAAAGGATCCGAGGGCTGAACAGTGATTTTTTTAATTCCTCACACACCCCCACGCTCACACACTCAGGCTCTGGTGCTGCAGCACTGGGGGGTTTCTCACTTCAGCTGAGCTCACTCCATCTTGCCTTCCATTTGTTTTCCCTGAGAATTGTCATTTGCCTGTGGAAATGTGTCATCTTTGCCAAGGGAAGGCAGAGGGGCGGGAGAGGGGAGCAGGGGGGGAGGGAAAGCTCCTGGTGGCAAACATTGATGGAAGGGAACAGGGACACAGAGCAATCGGAATTTCGGCGGTTCAGGGACACCCCAAGTGCTGCCAGAACAGAACCAAACTCATTCCCAGGAATGGCAACACACGCTCCCAAGGGGAATTGGATGGATGGGGCTGGAAAAGCGGAAAACAGGAGTGGGTAAAACCCCGGGGGCCTGTGCAAACACAAGTTGGAATTTCACACGGACACTGAAGAAAGGTTTTGTCACGGCCATCAGGGAGTTTGGGGGGGGTGATTCCTTTGGGATCTCGGGCAGGAGCAGGGCAGGGATTGTGAGGTCACACCTCTGACCCTGGGGCAGCTCTGGGCCCCTCAGGACAAGGGGACATGGAGGGGCTGGAGCGTGTCCAGGGAAAGGGTTGGAGAACCAAGAGCAGCTGAGGGAGCTGGGGGGGCTCAGCTGGAGAAAAGGAACCTGGAATTCTCTCCCTTCCCTGACAGGAAGGGGGTCCATGGGGGAATTGGGCTCTGCTCCCAGGGAACAAAGGACAGGATGAGAGGGAACGGCCTCGAGCTGTGCCAGGAAAGTTCAAGTTGGACATCAGGAGGGATTTCTTCCTGGAAAGGGTGGTCAGGCCTTGGAAGAGGTTTGGATTCTCCATCCCTGGAGGTGCCCAAGGAATGACGTGTCCCTCAGGGACAAGGTGGGGATCAGGCACAACCTGGGCTGGATGACCTTGAAGGTCTTTTTCCAACCTTAATAATTCCATGATTCTCTGATTTATTTCTCTGTTAAGGTACAAAGAATTCTGGTCCAGGTCCTGCTCAGGAGAATTGTCACATCCAACATGTGCCTCACACTCCACATATTTTGAGTCTTTTCACATTAAAATGAAGGTCAAAATTCAATACACAAAGACTCCATGGGCAGCTCAACAAGATTTGTGTCTGAAACCAAATTCTTCCCCATGGGAAGGAGAGGAGAGATGGATCCTTGACTCCCAGAGCAAGAACGACAGAGGAAAAAAATGTTAATTCAGAAAGGATGGCACTTTGAAATTGAAACATGTCTGATATAGCAGGAGAATTAATTATTTTAAACAGGAAAAGCTGAAGTATTTCCCAAAACGTGCATTCTCTGTGATTATTTGTGAGGCATCATAGATGGGCTTGGCACTTCTGACAGAAACACTGGCAGGTCTCTGCCTTGGAGAATTTATAATTAGAGCAGAGCAAGTGAAGAGTGTATGGGAGGACAGGGAAAAGACAAGGAAAAAAAAATCAAAGAGAATTAGATACGGATTTTCTCCTAGATTTTTGGGGGGCTCATTTTAACGTGATCCATTTTAAATCTATAATTAAAATCTGATTAAACATCAGATTTTTTTTGCTGCTCGAACTTTCTTCTGGCCCAAACTAGAGCAGAAAACTGAAATGCTGGATTTCCTCAAACTAAATCCATGCAGGAAGGATTTATCATCCTGAAAGCTATGGGGGCACCAAGAACTGGAAGCACAATGTGACATTTCTGGTGGGAAACACAACAAGGAGCTCTTGATGTCTCTATGTTTATCTGGGGAATAGTTTGGGAAAGTAGCTGTTCCTGGGAAGTGGTTTGGTGTGGGTAAGGAATTTGTAATGGAAAACAGTTTTAGGAGAAATCCTTCAAGCCACCCCGGAGAGAATAAGGGGTGGAATCAAAGAGAAAGTGCTGGATGTGGGATGGAGTGTGAAAAAGAGGGAAAATGAAGGAGAAAAGGGGTGCAGCTCCTGAAGGAGGCCAGGAGAGCTCTGGCTTTTCCCAGTACTTGAAAGAAAATCAAAGCCAAAGCAATTCCCTCAGCAGGTGAGGGATGAGGACCTGGCGTGGGGGCTGTGAAGGAATTCCAAGGGTTCCACACAGGATACTGGGATCTCACCTTGCTTTAACCTCTGTTCCTGGATTTCCCTGGATGCTGCCACCCCCCTGAATGTGCAGCACATTCCCACCATCCTCCTCCCAAATAAGTTACCCTCAGAATCCAGATTTTGGGAACACGTCCTTCCCTTTAACTGGATCTAAGAGGTGACCTTCCAACCTTCTGCAGCCAGGCCTGGAAGGGAACTGAAAAATGAGATCCATATTCCTGTAGGATCACAGCCCCTCACATCCCCCCTGGGAGCTGCTTGGAGCTCAGGCACTGACCTCCTAAAGGCCACCACTGATCTGGAGACGTGAAGAGCCCCTGATCCCCAGCAGCATCCAGGAAAATGTATTTCCAGATCCTTTCAGGGCTATTAATACAGCTCTGAAACACAGAGCTTTCCCTCAAACCCACAGCTGGGATTTGGTTGGAAGGCTCTGGCTGTGTCTTGCACATCAGTGAGTCACACTCTGGATTTTCTTGCTGCCTGAGAAACAATGTGACTGTGCAGGGATGAGAAAGGCAAAACAACTTGTGGTGCTGCAAACAGAAAATAACTCGGGTTATTTTATTTTTCTGTAGTTTATATTATATATTTTTATATTTTAATCTCTATTTTATATTCTATATTCTCTCTATATAAATAGATATCATAATTTATATATTTAAATATATATTTGTTATATATCTATATACTTGAAGAAGCCCCTGGGTGGTGCAGTGTCACTGCTGGGAAGGGGAAAGGTGGCTGGTTCCAGCAACTGGAGTCACACAAACCTGACAGGGAGATGAGGGAATGTTCCTGCTGCAGGGAGATGAAGCCATTCCTCTGTGAGATGAAAAGAACTTCCCTTGGAGAATAAACACAGACAGGATAAGAGGTGGTAAAGACAGAGAACTGAAGTTGTGCAGCAAATACAGGAAATTATGGGATAAATATTTCTGAGAAAGCCAAAGCAAGGCTGGGGAGGAGGGTTTGGGCAGTTGTTACAAAGCCAGGCTTTACAGAACTGTGCCCCTGTGCTGGAGCCCCTATATCTCCACATTCCCTCCTCTCCCCCCTGCCCTGGGGAATTTCTGGCTGCAATTTCTGCAAGGGTTGAGAACAAGAGCACAGGAGAAGGACCTGGGAAAAGGTTCAGCTCTGCATAAAGCAAAGGAAGGTTTTCTAAAGCCCAGAAAACAAAACCCCAGCTGTGACTAAAATCCATGTTTGGCTGCCTTTCATCCAGGGATCTCCCACCAGTTTTTACTTCCACATCAACACATCCAGGCTCACGACACCTCTGCGAATGTGGGCAAGGCAGGCCAAGGGAGGCTGTGGCTGCTCCATCCCTGGAAGTGCCCCAGGTTGGACTTGGAGCAGCCTGGGATAGGGGCAGGTGTCCCTGCCCATGGCTGGGGGTGGAGCAGGATGAGCTTTAAAGCCCCTTCCATCCCAACCCCTTCCATGACTCTCCAGCACACTCCTGCAGCGCAGCAATCAGCACGAGTGCCCCTTTGGCACCCTCAGGAACACTCGTGGAGTACCCAGGAACCTGGGAAGTGGCAGTGAACCCCTCTCAGCTGGGAGGGACATCCGTGTGCCATTCCCACACACACAGCACCCAGGCACGGCTTGGCTGATCCCCTCCAGGCTGGGATTATTATCCAAGTCCTGGAAAGATCCCAGTGCCAGGTGCCTCCTCTCCTCAGCCACCTGGGAACACGCAGGGTCCGGAGCTGGGATCAGGAGCCTTTGCCATGGAGCAGGAAATAGCCAAGAGGGAAGAAGGGAATCTGAGGGATTCAGTGTCTGAGGGGGGACGATCCCAAAGGATCTTCCAGCTCCTGCTCCCACTGAACAGAGGGCAGAGGCTGCAGGTTGGGAGGCTCAGACCACCCAAGATGGACAATCAGCACAAGAATTCCCACTGGGAGCTTGGCAGGTGGCAAAATTCCCAGTGGGGTTTTCACCAGGCCAAGGACTCTTCCCGTGCTGCCCTTACAGCTGCACTGGGAACCTCCTGCAGCCCTGGATACTTCCATTATTTTCCATTTCTTGTGCCTCAAACACTCCAGAGCACCTTTTCCTACCCCTCTGAGGATCAAATCTCCAGGAAATGCCTCAGTCTCTGCCCAAATTCTTCCTTGTTTGAGCTCAGCTCAAATCAGGGCCAGATTCAAGCAGCACCTGAACTAAGGAGAATTAAGGGGCTTCAAATTGGGAAAAAAAGGTGGGAGAACTTTCCAGATTGTGGATTTTACCTGCCTTCCTTGGGGCTTCCTGCCTTTCCTTGTTATTCCCAACATCTGAAGCAGGTCAGGGAGTGCTTCCCCTTCCTCTGGAACTCGGTGCCACAGATCGTGGATGGGATCCTGCTAATTCCCACAGATTCATTGGAATTCTTTCCTTTCCTTGGACCTTTGGAGCACCTTTCAGCTGCTTGAACTTCACCTGCACCTCCTCTCCTCTTCCCTCTGAGCAAGAACGTGGATGTGCATGGAGGAGAGAAAGGATTTTCTCAGATAGGATCAGACTTCCAGGCCCTGGAGAGGAAAAGGTTGGAGTCTGTGACCTCTCAGTGTTCAGAACTTCCTCCAGCTTTCCCAACCAGCAGCTCCCACAACCAGGTTCCAAATTCCTCAGCAACAGCAACCACAAAACTCTTCACAAAAAGGAGAATATGGTGCTCAGCTTCCTCAGGGATGGGAGACTCTGCGAAGTCCATGGATACAAGTCGCCTTTTCCACTCCATCCCTCGGCTTTTCCCTCCCTTAGGCCTCGTGAGTCACGACTCGTTGAGCCTTGGCCTAAACTCCAAATCAATAAAGCTGTTCTCGCTGTTTCTCTGTGGTCCAGCAAAGTTCAGATGTAGCAAAACAAAGCCAAATTCTTCACATTATTTCCTTCTCTTCAAAGTAGAAAAAAGAAAAATAAAAAATGAAGACATGTCTGACTTCTCTTTCTCAGGGTTTCACAGGACCTGGGATACGAGGAAGCACCAAGTGAACCAAAAATCTCCCCTCACGGCTTCCCATCTTTTTTCCATGGCATTCCCATTATTCAGGAGTCTTTTTCAGATGGGCCCAACTGGTTCAGGGGGGGGCACTGGTGCCACCACAGCTTCCAGTTAAGAGCTCCAGTTATCCTGGTTGGGATTTAGTCTTCCACAACTTCCCAGGATCCTGTCAGTGCAATAAGGGTTGGAACAGATGGGTCTCATTAGAGAGGCACATTTTTAATATCCCAGCCTTGATACTTGTTAAAATCATTAATTTGAACCTCATGAAACAACAAATTATGCAGGGCAGCTGCGCTGGCAGCACAGTAATTTGTGTCAACCCCCTGTGGTGACACTGGAAAAAGGGATCTGGGAATGCAGCAGCCAAAAAGAGGCAGCAATTTGCTGCTGGCACCTTTTAATGAAGGTGTCATTAATGAGACCACTGATTGGTGTCATCTGGGGTGGAAGGAAAGGAGCAGCACTTCTGCTGCCTTCTATTCCCAAGGCCAGGCTCAGCAAATCCAATCTGCTGGAAGCGTTAATTTGTTTGGGAATGAACCCCTGGGATCCCACAATCCCTTGTGCCGAGTGTGGGTCTGAGGGGGCAGAAATGAGGGGCAAATGTTCATTCCATGCTCCAGGTGCCGATTCCCCACGTGCTCTTCACAAACCAGCAGAGGGATCGTGGATTATTAGCAACAAATTGTAGGAGCCAGGCCTGGAACAAACATTGTCCTCCGTGAAATCCGGGCTGCCTGTCCTCCACAGCTGCCCAAAATATCTTCCACACGTCCCCATCCCACCAGGAAAAGGGTTTCACTGAAAAGGCAAAATGCCATGGAATACAGAAATACTGGGAGAGTCACTCACCTCCAGCAGTGGGCAGGTGACTTCTCCAGATTGTAGGGAAAGTTTGGGTTTCCTCTCATTTCAGCTGTGTAAATGAGGAGGGATTCTGTTGCATATAAACTACAGAATCCAAGAATGGGATTCCCACCCCATCCCATCCCATTCCCATCCCCATGACCAGGGACACCTTCCCCTATCCCAGGGTGCTCCAGCCTGGCCTTGGACACTCCCCAGGGATGGGGCAGCCAGAGCTCCTCTGTGCCAGGGTCTCATCATCACCCTCACAGGGAAAAAATTCCTTCCCAACATCCCATCTTATGTGGAAAGAAAAATCCCAGGACTTCAAGAGCCTGGAGTGACAGGATGAGGGAGAATATCCCATATACCAACATCCCATCCAAGCCCCTGGCCGAGGGAAGCCCTTCTCCCTCATCCTGTCACTCCAGACCCTTGAAGTCCTGGGATTTTTCCCTCCACATCTGCTGTCATGGCAGAAATCCCCAGCAGCTCCTGCCCAGCTGTTTTCTCCTAAGTTTCCCAGGCCTGGGTGTGAAAAGGGCTGTGGATTAGTGGGGATGCTTTGGGATGCTGAGATGGGAAAAGGGCTCTGGCTCTTCCTGACCTGCAGCAGCACCCTCAGTGCTCAGCCTACCCTGGAGCCATCCCAAAGCCCACGGATGATCCAGAACCAAGTGTCCCTGTGGATGTCACCCCCGGGATCCTCACGTGGCACAATCTCCAAGGAGTTAACAGAGTATCTGCTTCTCCTTCACAGGGCACCAAACGCTTCCCTTCCCTTCAGGAGCCCCAACACTAAAATTCCCAAAGCAACACCTTCTGTTGGAAGCCCGACAGAGGGGGAAGGTCCAAGTTTACTCATCTCCTGGGAGCCATCTGCTATGGGGGGATATTTTGGGCTTTCCAAAGCGTTGGTTTCCCAATTTTTCCATGTGTGTGAGGAAGTGTCTGCCACCAAGACGTTGCTCTGTTGAGCTGCAAGCAACAGGTCCAACTATTACTGGAGAAGAAATGTTTTGGTTTAAATGGGTTTTCAATAATTTGTTCTATTTCCCTGGGAGGTAACAGGCACCCAAATCCCAGCTCTGCTCCAGGCTGATGGCACAGATGTGCTGGAGAGTTAATTCCCACTGGAACCACGTCATTTTCTGTCACCTTGGGTCCAATTCTGGCCACCATGAGCACATAGTGACAGGCTGTGCTGGGCTGCAGCCTAAAGCTGAGTGACAAACATCCCAAATCCCTAAAAACAGCTTTCAGGAAGTGGCTGGGTGGAAGGGTGAGCAGGGGGAGGTGGTAATTAGATGAGTGGAGGGAGGTGGTTAATTAGATCAGTGGGGGAAGGTGGTAATTGGATGTGCTGCTCACCACGGGGCTCAGCCTTCAGCTGTCACTCACCCACTCCTGGGAACTCGGGAAGACATTCCTGTCGTCCTGTCATCCTGTGTGAATGCTTCCACTTCACTCTTCCTGCAAAAGCAGAGGAATCCTTGTCCCTGGATGACCAGCTCCAGGTCTGCCCAGTGGGATTCATCAGAGAGGGGACAAGGAGTAATGGATACAAACCAAAAAAAGGGGAATTTTGGTGAGATTTTAGGAAGGAATTCCTGGCTGGGAGGGTGGGAAGGCCCTGGCACAGGTTCCCAGAGAAGCTGTGGCTGCCCCATCCCTGGAAGTGTCCAAGGCCAGGTTGGAGCAGCCTGAGACAGTGGAAGGTGTCCCTGCCCACGGGGGTGGGGACAAGATGATCTTTAAGGTCCCTTCCAACCCAACCCATTCCATGATTCCATCTCCAAGTATTAGCTCCGAATCCCAACCAAAGGTGGTGGCAGGTTTCACCATAAGGGCTCCACAAGGATTTCATGTCCTGTCACAGCACCATTTTCTGCTGGATTGACGTTCAGATCTTTCCAACCTTTCTTTGGTTACTAAATTTAGTTTTAGTGGGAGAACCATTGGCCAGGGAGGTGGTGGAGTGACTGGGAGAGTTCAGGAGGTGCCTGGATATGGGAATATGGGTTAAGGATGATGGTGATGCTGAGTCTGATGGTGCGACTGGATGATCCTGAAGGTCTCTTCCAACCTTGATGATTCTGTGGATATTAGGAACATTAAGTTTTAATTAGAGATAAGGGAAAATCCCCTCATGGAGAGGTTTGAGAAGATTGAACAGCCTTCCCAGGGCAGTGGTGGGGTCACCATCCCTGGTATTGCTCAAAAACCTGGCACCGGAGGTCCTGGTTTGGTGGTGGCCATGGTGATGGTGCTGCTCCTCCATGGTTTAATTCCCTGCCTTTCCAAGGTGTCCGGAGTTTCCAGCACTTCAGGAGTCATTTCACAGCTTCCTGCTTCCATCCTGTGCTCCCACCACTCAGCTCCTCCCGACCTGGTTCATTTGTTTGGATACCACTGAGGGCTCCGGGCACTGAGGACTCGGCAATTAGTGTCAGGTGATTTAATTTGCAGTGGGGCACGAGTTGAAATCACTTAAAGGCTTCTATGTCTTGCCACTGATGAACAGGAAGAGCATCAGACCTGCCCAGGGAGCCTGTGAGGGAGGTTCCAAGGGGTGACCTTGGAGATCATTCCTTTGGGGAATTCCTTCTGCTCTGCCAGGAGAATTCCTGCCCGAGCTTCTAATAAATCTTAAAACCACTTCAACTGGCAGAAGACCCTTGAGAGAAGTGGCATTTTGACAGGATTTTTTTTTTAAACCCATTAATTTTTGTTTGCTGGAGCATCCCTTGGAAAGTGCTGGATTTGCATCCTGACATGGGCTCGGATCAAATTCCTCAGGGTCACTTCTGCTTTCAAGAACGTTCTGAAAAATATTTGTCTACTCTAAGCACTGTCTGGCTTTTCAGAGATAAAGCCTTGGAAAGGATTTCTCCCAGGCTTATTATATAAATATATAATTATTATAATCAGTAGGAGTAATAATTAATAACAGTGTAATACCCACATATTAACAGGTGTCCCTCAGTCCCCTCCATGGAGGTGACACTTCATCCAGTCCTTTCATGCTAATCCCAACCCCATTTCCCAGCTGTCCAAAGGCTCCTTTCGCTGGCACTAATCCCACCTTCAGGAAAACTGTGCAGCTTAGTGATATTAAAGTCAGCAAAACCCTCAAGTACAGATTCATTTCTCCGGGTTTTCCCTAGGGAATGTTCCTAAGGTCGGCTGCTGAGGAAGGATTCCAGCCTCCCTTGCTGGCCCAGAGCTCCAAGGCCAATGGAGCTGCACCAGGAAAGTTGATTTTGTACAAAGAGAGTCAAACACGCCACAAAAATACCAGATTTGCAGACCCACAGGCCTTGGCATCACACACCTGCCCCTTTGAGTCAGCAGAAATCTCCTGGGCACACCTGAGCAGGGAAAATGGGAATTTTTTCCTGGCACAAAGGCAACTGGAGAAACATCTCTGCAGGGAATATCTAAAGGATAAAGAAAATCACCCCTTGAACTGATATGAGGATCCCAACAACCCAGCTGGGAAATTAAGGGCAAGAGCAGCTGGGAAGTGCCTGGTGGGAAAGGACCTGGGAATGCTGGTGACAGAGGGTGGAGAGGGGGTCAGTGCCAGGGGACCTGCGTGAGGGTTCCTGTCCCAGGGTAAGAGGCAGCAATCAATTGTCAAATCCCAGAATCCCAATTCATTCCAAAGGCAAGAGATTCCCTTCAGGAAAAGCACAGCCAACATCCCCCAGTGCTCAAAGAACAGCCTAAAATGTGAATGTATGGAGAATTTGTTACAGGAAACTCTCATCACACACTCGTCCAGGGTGGCTCAATGGCATCACCAGCATCCAAACTGGTTACGCCTCCAGGATATCTTAGGGCATCATGGAATGGGTTGGGTTGGAAGGGTCTGTAAAGCCCATCTCATCCAATTCCCTGCCAATTCTACTATCCCAGGCTGCTCCAACCTGGCCTTGGACACTTCCAGGGATCCAGGAGCAGCCACAGCTTCTCTGGGAAACCTGTGCCAGGGCCTCCCCACCTTCACAGCCAACAATTCCTTCCTAATATCCTACTCAATCCTCTGGCAGTGGGAAGTCATTCCCCATTTTCCTCATCCCTTGTCCCCAGTCCCTCTCCAGCTCTCCTGGAGCCCCTTTAGGCTCTGGAAGGGGCTCCCAGGTCTCCCTGGATCCTTCCCTTCTCCAGGTGAGCATTCCCAGCTCTCCCAGCCTGGCTCCAGCCCTCCACTGCCATGTCCGGGGCACAACATTCCTTGTGGATCCTCCTGCTCCTTCCCTGTGTTCACTGCCAGGAGCAACCCTGGCCAAGCTCTTTGCCCACTGCTTTATTAACTGGCTGATTAATTAACCCCCCCTAAATGATCCTCCCTTATTGTCACGCACCTCTTTATCTGATGCTCTTTCTCAGGGAGTTCAACATCTCGCTCTCGGTTTTGAGTCAAGCCAATGAGATTGAGACACTTTTCATTTATCCTCTGAATAAAGAGTTTGCTCTAAAATTGCAATTCCTTAACCAAAGAGGTGTCTGAAAACCTCATTTGTTTTCAAGTAAATAATTAACCTCCCCCAAATTCCTGTTTCCCAGACCTGGGCAAACATTCACCTGCTCCTGTTAATGATGAACAGCCAATATTTTTCCTTTT
The DNA here is from genome assembly GCA_013390025.1 of Pitta sordida. NCBI lineage: Eukaryota > Metazoa > Chordata > Aves > Passeriformes > Pittidae > Pitta > Pitta sordida. Next base: position 648,312 of record WEKX01026804.1, on the reverse strand, counting down.
ATTCAGGGCAGAGCTCTGGGAGCCCAAAGCCAAGGAATTAGCCCAGTTAACCCAGTTCAGCTCCCAGAATGGCTCCTGTTGGTGCTGTTGGAGCCAGGAGAGCTCAGCCCAACCCTGAATCCCCACTCTGGAAATTATGGGGAAAGAATCATGGAAAAAAACCTCCCCAAACCCCCCTGGAGTTCCTGCAGGATCACTCCCAGACTGGAGCCACAAAACCCCCCCAAAGGAAACACTTACACTTTGCTCCATGAAAGAGAGGGAGGAAAACGTGGGAGGCAAATGTCACCAGGGCCAAAAGAAAAGCTGCCATTTGTGTCAGTCCTGCCTCCAAGCCCTCTGTTCCCAACCCTGCCACATTCCAAAGTCCAGCCCCTGTTTTAGCACACCAGCTGCTTCTCCCTCCGAGCTGGTGACAGCAGGCGCTGTGACAGTGACACGACTTGGAGACAAACCAGTTGCAGTTAAAAACAACACTCAGATATTTATATTTGTATATATACTACACACAATATTCCAAGTGAAAAGCAGCGCTGCCCAAAACGCCAAGTGCATGTTCCAAAGGCCAGGAATTCCAGGGGGACACCTGGAGTGTCCCTTGTGCTGCAAACACACAACTGTTATTGCAGGGCCCAGACTCGGAGCAGAGGGGGGATGGCTCTCAATTAATGAGCAGCTCTTTAATAGTTGTTTTCTCTCAGTGTTCTGCTCCTTTCAGATGGTTTCCCTCCTCGGGGGTTACTCAGAACCAGCTGAACAAGTCCCTGATTGAATGTTTTATTGCACAACAAGATCATTTCATCTCTGCTTCGTTTAACCCCCTCCACCAAACCCAGGTTCTGCTCCGAGCTCATGAAATTAATTCATTCCTGGCTTTTTTTGAGGCTCACCTCACAAATACATTTTTGATTAACTCATTGTGCCAGCACTTCTGTTTTCTCAGGAATGAGGGGTGAAAAAATGATCAGAGGGTTTCTGTGCTGTTAAAGTGGTCGCAAATTTGGGATATCAGATTTAGAAAACCAGGTCACGCTTTTTGGAGAGGCTTTAAATGCTGCAAACAGGTCCAGCTGCAGCTCTTGGAGCTGCTGCAGATCAGATATTGAGCAGCCACAAAATGAAGAACACTCAGTTAATGAACACTTGGAAAAAGGTTTCATTTGCAGCAACTCTCCTTTAGAATCTTGGTAGTAAAGGCAGAAATTAAATCAAGTTTCCAGGGCTGCATTTAACTGTGCAACCACAAAGCCCAGGGATTTATTTGGGGACTGAGCTGCAAATGCAGCCAGAGAAACAGGGGGAAGAGAGGGAGAGCAATTCCCAGGAGAAGGGGCAATTCCCAGGATAAGACATATCCCTGATGAAAACATTTATCCCACACTTCAAATCCCTGTGTTTCCAAAATGCTGCATCCATGGAAGTCGTGTTGGAGAGTCAGAGGATTTGGGCAGTAAAGCCTCCCAGGCTTCCAGTTTATCCCTAAACTGGGAAACTTTGTGTGGAGCAGGGCAGAAAGGGCTGGGACCCTGTGTCAGCTCTTTGAGCTGGGAGGGAATGGGGGTGTCCCTGGTTCCAGAGCCATTTCCTTCACATCCTTTCCCTTTCCATCGCTGCTAAACTGCCTCTGCTCCAGTCCTGCTTCCTCAGCCTCATTTCCTGCCCATTTTCCTCAGTGTCCACATCCCTCTTCTCCCTCTGCAGTCACCCCCTGGACCCTTCCCAGCCGCTTCCTGCCCATCCTGGAGCGGCACATTCCCCAAACTCTCTTCTCCTCAGCTAAACAACATCTTCTCCCCTCTCCCCGTATCTCCTGACTCTCCACCCTCCTCAAACCTCCTCAGGAAACACAGCATTTCATCCCTCCCATTCCCAGCCTTCCTGCTGGCCAAGTCTCACCTCCAAAATCCAGATTCCCACTCCAAACAGGGCCCTCCCAAGGTCAGTGGAGATGGGACCTGCAGCTCCTCAGGCTCCAGGATTTATTGACCACAATAACTCACCCCTGGGTCCCTGAGCTGCCTGATACCCCCTGACAGGTGAGAACCCTCAATTCCCCAATGGGGATTGGCCTTCAGAGGAGCCTCTGTCTGCCAGGACTGGGAGGAGTTTGTTCTCAGGGGTTAAATTTGATTTTCCTGAGCATCTCACAGACTGTGTTGCACGGATAACTTGGCCAGGCTTGGGTCTAGTTTAATAAAGAGGGGGGAAAACCTATTAAAGGTGACAAATTCCATCACCCCCAGCTTTGCTGCCACACTTCAGGACCAGAGAGAAAGATTAAAACCCCAAGACCCGGAGCATAAAGCTTTACACCCCTGGAAAACCATCCAGGCAGCGCCTCCTTTGTGTCCCACATTCCCTCAGTGTTCTGTCTTTGACTCGACCTTTTTTATTTCTTTTTTTTTTTTCCCCCAGATTTTTTTGATCTGGTGAAAGAAACACATCAGCTCTCCAGTCACCTCCAACTGGAAATTTATGGAGATATGCACAGGAGGAGTCGAGCCCCGGGGAAAAATCTGGATTTCTCTTGCTGGTGCTTGAGCAGAATTTATTCCTCTGCCAGCCCAGAACAGCTTCATGGGGAGAAAAGTCAGTGCCCAACATCCAACACGTTGGTTCTGTAGACACTGGGCAGTCCCAGGTGATTTTAGAAACATTTTTTGACATTTTAAAGCCAGTCCCTCTGGCTTAAAAGCAAAAAGTTGAAGAAAAGATGACACCCAGCATAAAAATCCATTAAAATCTTGTCGTTCCTTATTGGTTTCTTTAGGAGTTCATAGGGAAAAACGATCAAAATGGAGGAAAAATTCCTCTTGCACCAATTCAAACTGGGAGAAATTTGGATTCCCAGGCCTTTGCATATGGATGTGTGTGCACATATATAAATATTCATATACACACACATTAAATATAGCTTTTCCAGTTGACATAAGGCACTTGGGTAAGAAATGGTGGATAAAAATATAAAAGGAGAGTTTTATGAAATGCAAAAAGGGAGAAAACTTTATTCAGGAAGGGAAGAAGAACTTGGGGATGAAATAGAAATGAAAGGTAACAAAAATAAAAGTCTTGGTCAGGTTTGTTCCTGAAATACAGAAAATAAAGGAAATATCTCAAGTTATTCCCTCTATAAACGAGGCCTCTGTGCCCTTGAAATGGAATTTATTCTTCAGGTTCATTCTCCAGGTAACACAGCCCAGGTTTTCTTCCAGAGAGGTGAATTATCCTGGGTTTTGGTGGAGAGCACTGGGAATTTCTGGCTGTGTTTCCAGGTTTGTGTATCACAGGAAAGATGCAAAGTGATTTTCTTCTATTAAAGAACCAATTGCAAATGCAATTCCTCAGCTGCGCTTCCCGGCTTCCCTTGGGATCCGCGGGAAGCAGGAGGTGGAACAGGCCCAGGGACAGGAAAGCCAGGCCTGGGGATGATTCCCAGAGGATTTCCATGTCCCGTGGAGGATGTGACATCCTGATTTATGTCACCCCTGATCCACAGCAGCTTCATCAAGGAACTACCAGGGATCAACTTATTATTATTATTACCCAGCCAAAGCTGGACAATCCTCTGGAAACTCCAGGGTGGAGAGTCCCTCTGGAAGCGGCTGCCGCCTGTTCCAGGAGAGTTAGAGGCATTTTGGGGGTGTTGGGGTGTTCCCACACTGACTGGGCACAGGAAACCCCTTCTTCCCACAGCCCTTCCAGCTGGGATCAGCTTTGGCAGGGACCTTCCTTAGGCCAGGATGGAGCTTCCCTTGGGAAGGATGGAGCTTCCTTATGGAGCTTCCTCGGGGCAGGATGGAGTTCCTCAGGGCAGGATGGAGTTCTTTGGGGCAGGATGGAGTTCTTCGGGGCAGGATGGAGTTCCTCCGGGCAGGATGGAATTCCTCAGGCCAGGATGGAGTTCCTCGGGGCAGGATGGAGTTCCTCGGGGCAGGATGGAGTTCCTCGGGGCAGGATGCAGTTCCTCGGGGCAGGATGGAGTTCCTCAGGCCAGGATGGAGTTCCTCGGGGCAGGATGGAGTTCCTCGGGGCAGGATGCAGTTCCTCAGGCCAGGATGCTCCTGTAATCCAAGGAATGAGGCCGCCTACTTTCCCATGCTAATTTCTTTCTCCAAGTGTGGACATGAGGAAAGTGGCAGAGGGTGGGATGTGACTTCCAAGCAGATGGAAATGCAGGAGAACAGTTGCTTAGCACCTCTAAAAGTCAGGCCCACTCCTTCACAAGAAATGTGTGTGTTTAGGGAGCCAAATTTAGGGAGCTGCATTTCGATTCTGGCCTCTAAATAACCCAAGCTCTTTTGGAATGTGTGGTTGATCAAATAAACAATGATATTAAAATTATAGGGATGTTGTTGGGTCCTGGAAGGAACCAGCTCCTTGGGAACAGCTTTTGCATTCCCTCAGGAGCTTTGCCATTTATTAAGGAATGACAGAGAACACCAAACGCTGCTGCAGAAACAAAATCCCACAAGGATTCCCCAGCGAGTGGGACAATAGGGATGAGGCAGCCTTTGTCTGAGCAGGAGATGCAAATGGAAGATTGGAGTCAGGAGCACTTATTCAACCTGGATTCTTCCTGTGGGCACGGGAATGCTTTGGAATGGGTTTGGAACACGTATTTCTCCGGGAATGAATCGATCCAACAGGGCAGGACGGAGACAAAGCATTCCAGGGGAATGCAGGGGAAAGGCTCGACAGCCAGGACGGATGTTCTCACAAACACTTGGAACTGAGAACATTATTGTTCCTCACATTCCAATCCATTTCTTGCTCCATTAGGAAAACTCACCTGATAAAAGGAGCAGGAAATTACGCTGCTTCATGACACAGAGAAGGGAATAAAGCAGGAGCCTTTGTCTCAGCCTGCTCCTTAAACCCGGCTTGCCCACCACGATTAATCTCAGTGCCTGCGCCCAACTCCGGGTTTTTCTGGGAGTGACCTGATTCCGCACTACCACGCTCCTCCCAGTTTGGAGCAGCTCCCATGTGATCCATTCTTCCCCCTAAATAAAGTTGACAAACCCTGCCGGGCTCAGAGCGCTCCCACCCTCCGCAGCCGCAGCCCCGGCCCCGCTCCAGCTCCCGGGAATCGCGGCCGCTTCCCTGGATCGCTGTCCCCCGCGAGCGGGATGCGCCTGGAGCAGGTGAGTGTGGATGGATCCTTTGTGTGCAACTGGCGACGGGAGGGAGGCGGTGGAGGGTTTTTAATGGACACGGCCAGGATTGTGCCCCTTTCCCGAGGGATCTGCCTGAGGAGCCGATTCCCGGCACAGCCCGTTTTCCCGGCGCAGCGGCAACAGCGCCTGCGGCAGAGATCCACCGGGAATGCTCCGGGAATGCTCCGCTGCATCCAATACTGGGGTACACCGGGAATGCTCTGCTGCATCCAGAGCCGGGATACATGGGGAGAGCTCTGGGAATGCTCCGGGAATGCTCCGCTGCATCCAATACTGGGGTACACCGGGAATGCTCTGCTGCATCCAGAGCCGGGATACATGGGGAGAGCTCTGGGAATGCTCCGGGAATGCTCCGCTGCATCCAGAGCCGGAGTATACCGGGAATGCTCCGGGAATGCTCTGGGAATGCTCCGCTGCATCCAGAGCCGGGGTACACCAGGAATGCTCTGGGAATGCTCCGCTGCATCCTGCGGTCCCGCTCTGGCACCCACAGCCCCGCCCGGGACACGCGGGGCTGGCACGGCACGGCACGGCACAGCGCGGTACCACGGGCTGGCACGGGACTGCACAGGGAGGTACCGGCGTGCGGGACTGGCACCGCACCGTGACACCCGGCTGTGAGGCTGGCACGGCACAGGGCAGTGTGTGTCCGTGTGTGGCACGGCACGGCACGGGGCAGTGTGTGCCTGTGTGAGGCTGGCACGGCACGGCACAGTACCAGCACTCAGACTGGCACGGCGCAGCACCCAGTGTGGCAGTCCAGCATGCAAGCCTGGCACAGCACGGCACGGCACAGGCTGGCACGGTCCCTGGGTGGAACCCAGGGCTGCCCTGACCACCCGCTGCCCCCAGCCCGGCCCAGGGCCACTGGTGTCCCCCTCTGGTGTCCTCCTCTAGTCAGGGTGTGATTCCCCCCAGCAGCTTCCCACACGTCCTTCCCAAGGAGCTGCACCATCCTGCTTCCAGCACAGAGGTGTGCGGGCACCCCTGGGACACCTTCCCCTGGGACACCTTCCCCTCCTCTCCATCGCCAGGAGCTCCAGGGGTCCCTCATTCTGTCCCTCCCATNCATCAGTGCTCTGTCCCCTCCCGTGCCAATCTCTATCACCTTAACTGATCCCAAAGGCATTTCACCGAACTTTTCCCATTTGGACTGTGGCTTGGAGCTAAAAGGAAAGTCACTGCTGGAAGCACTGAATGCTCCAAGCTTTCATTCCCTTCTCCTTTCTCCTCAGTACTGGGACCAGTTCAGCCACCCCAGAGCCCAGCTCCCAAATCCCACAGAGACTGTTCCCAGTCCGTGCTGTGGGAAAAGAAATGGGATTTAATTCCAGAAATGTACAAAGAAGTGACATTCATCACTCCCCCTCCCAGCCCCTGCTCCCTCCCACCCTTTCACGTCTCATTTTCCCTGCACAGTTTTAAAGGTGAAATTCCCTGAGCACTGGATTTCTCTCCTGGATTGTCCCTGTTCTCCAGGAACAGCCCCAGGGGCTGCAAGGAGAAGAGTTTTCTTTTTAAATCAGTTGGATGAAGACTTGATTGTTCAAACAACCCTTTTGATGTTTAAAAAGAAATGTTCTCCATGCAGGAATTTCAATTTGGGCAGATCTGAGATCCAAGGGAAAGGCTCCAGAGCCTCCCATCCAGAATTGTTCTCCGTGCCTGTGGGAAGGAAGGAGAAATAGGGAGAGGGACACAAAACCAGATCTAATTTGTTCATCATTAGCCCAATTAGCCCAGAATGAAAACCTTCCTTCACCTGCACAGAAAATGAGAATTTAACAAACAGGCCACTCGTTTAAGGTCGTATTTTGTGAGGGTTCTTAGATGTTAGGTTTGTTTTCAGTTTTCATTCACCACCTAATCCAAGGGAACACTTAAACATCCCCCTGTGCCTGCACTAAATCCTTGTCCTGACCAGTCCTGGTTCTAAACTAACCCAGAGCTTTGGGGCAAATTGAGCCTAAAAACAGATAAATGGGGGGGGAGGGGAATCCCTGAGCGAGTTTCAGTTTGGGAACTGCTCATCCCACGGTTTGTGTTTGCACAGAATAACATTTAAAATCCAGAGCCAGGGGAGAATTCCCAGGTTGCCTCTGTAATCCCAGGATGTAGCTGCCCCTGATTTTGGAAGGTGGAGGGGGAAAAACAGCATTAAAAAAGACTTGATTATGAACTAAATCAGCCAAAAAATAAAATTACAATTTCAAAGGGGAAAAGAATCCCCATTTCCCAGGTAGGTTTTCTGTTGGAGATCCTGTTCCTTGAGCAGGAATGGCTGCTCAGGAAAATCCACCCTCCCAAGGAAGGACTGGTGGTGCTGTTTGGAGAAAAACAACCTCAGCAGAGTTGTTGAAAGGCACTGAAGCCTGTTTTGGAGTGAACACCACGAAGGAACAGCCGTGGAGGGCAGCGCTTTGATCCAGCGCCGTTCGCCAGCTTTCAAAGGGAAAACCAAATCCAAACCTTTCTCCTAAATATAAGCCTGGGAAAGGAATAAACTTCACTGTAACATGATTTATGGCCAGCCCGTTGCTGCTGAAAGGCAAATTCCAGGAGGATTTGGGATTTGTACAACCCAAACCAGAAAGTTAAAAGCTGTGATCACACCTAAAAAAGCTGCTGCTGCTCATGGAATTATAGTGGGACTCAATTAATTTGTTGTAACACCAGGAGTCCCCAGGAAAGCCAGTGGGATGAATATAAACTTCAGGAAGAGCCTAAATCCAAGCACAACAAAGCTCTTGCTCCAATTAGTGTGTGGGTTAATTGGGGCAACAGCCTTGTTGTGCTTGGATTAATGAATTTAAACGAATGAATTAAAAATAATGCGGGGATTATTTAATTAAAATGAAAACCTGAAGTCTGGAATTAGCTCAGCAATGCTCAGGAAAGCAGGACGGATCCCAAAAGCAGATCCCTGAGCTGTGGAATATCCTGGAATCCCACCTGAACGGTGGAAGTTGTTCTCAGCCTCTTCCAAGGGAAGGTGGGATCAGGTTCTGCTCTAAAATGATTTGGTTTTCCCACATCAACCCATGGAAATGTTCTCATCTAAAATCCCTCAAAGTTATCCCAGCCCCGAGCAGCCTCAAGGAAAATCAGCATCTTCCCAGATTTGGGGCCTTTTCCAGGAACTTTCTGTTGGCTCCTGGGCCTGAGCAGTGCTGGGATGAGTTATTCCAAATCCCAACCTTTTCCTCTTCTTGGGTGGAAATTCTCAGGGTTAATGAGGATGGAACAGGCTGAGCCTTGTTCCCTGGGTTAAAACCAAAGTGAGAGACCAGGGGCTCAACTCTGAATGATTTCAATGATGAAAGGATTAATTAACTTGCTTTAAACCTTTATCTAAACTGCTGGTTAATTCCTAGGGATGAGCAGGTGTAAAAACCTAATACAGGTCATCTGGGGTTGGCATGAATGATGTGGAAGAAAAGGTGGGTCGAGCTGAGGGTTTTCCAGATAAATCCGTGGGTTTAACCCCTCCAAGCCCCACAGACATCCCTCAATGTCCACATCCCAAAGGATATGGATCCCGCCAGGAGGAAGCCTGGGCACCTTAAGATTTCCCAGAGCTCTTTAAACACTCTTAAATGTCTCTTTAAATATCTCTTTAAATACACCCCCCCAATATATATCCCTGGACTGAGTAGGTTTGTCTTTAAGCCCCTCCTAAACCCTTTGTTCTCCCAGGGGAGTTTCTGGAAGATGTAGCAAAGCTGGAACATCTCCCACATGTTTTTCCAAGTCTTTTCTCCTTCCCTCCTCCGTGGCCCAACGATTCCATTTGTTCCCACTCTGCCTTTTATTTGCAGTAAAAGTGTATTAATGGATGTCCTGGAGGTGGAGACAGAGCCATTCCCAGATCCCATCCCCAGCAGGATGCAGACCCTTCCTGGAATTATTTTTTTTACATCCCAAAAAATGCAAATTTAGGGAAAGGAGCCCCATTTTTCCCTAATGCAATTAAAGAGGAAGAGACAACTTGAAAGGCAGCAGAGGGAGACTTCCAAGAAAGCTGAAGGCAGAGAGGAAACATGCCTGAAACTCTATTTAAAAAATCAATATCTACTGAAGGTTCTATGAATGGTGGAAGTGATTCAACATCAGTGGAGGGGTGAGAACAAGAGAGACACACAAAGACACAAACCAAAATTCTGACTTCAAAGAGGTTTTTGTGATACCAACTCCCAAGGCTGAGAGTTTCGGGTCAGTCACCTTTACTTTGGAGAGATGTTTTCGTGTTCCTGGGAGAACAATATTGTGCTTTTTTTTTCGCTGGTTTTTATGTTTTTATCCTTTCTGGTCCTTATCCACCATCCTTAAGCAACCCCAGAGGAAGTTTGGAGTTGTCTGAGGGTCGGGGATGTGAAATCAGCTTCCCACTGAAGCAGGGAAACTGGGATTCCTGTCACATCCTCCCAGTAAAGCTGAAGATTCCAGACATTCCCCGAGCTCAGTCCTGCCTTTGGAACCCACCAAACTGAGTGATCCCAACAACCGTGGCCAATTAACACTTCCTACAATTCTCCTGGGATTTTTTTTATTTGGTTTGGGGTTGGTTTTTTAGGGATACAATGGAAATTCTCTTTATTGTCACTCTGACACCATTATTACCCAACAGAGGCAGGGTTTGCCCTTGTGAAATCCATGAAATCAAAAAGCTACTGATGAATATTCTTATTTCTTTTCAGTGCCAATAACCTGAATGAATCTTGAGATTTTGGTTACTGTCATTTCCTTTGTTCCTCTCACATAAATTGCATCCAACCCCCCTCTTAATTCCCACCCTCAAAACCTACAAAAACCCCTCAGAAACCCATTTCTCTCTCCTTTCTTGGAATATTTGGAGTCACAGAGGTCAAAGCCTGGAGAGTAAATGGAAAGCTTATATAAATAGCAAATTAAACCACTGATATTTCATTAAAATGGTTTAAAATATAACTTAAGGGATATTCTAATGTGCTTTCACATCAGGTTTATTCTGACAAATCAGTATTTCCAGACCAAAGAAAAAAAATCATTCACATTATTTTTGTCAAGCCCTGAATCTTTCTAATATATTTTAATAACAGGAATTAAATGTGAGCTCCTGAAATCCTGCTTTGCATGTTTGCAATGCTCAGCCCAAATCCACTGGAGAATTATGACTCACAAACCCCAACCAAACAATGGAAGAATTATTTATTCTTCACCGTTCGAATTAAACGAGAAGTTTAAAGGGAAAGTTTCCTCCTGAGGATGTGCTGGCCTGGAAACCCCAGGGGATGGAACCTGAGCTGGGTGGGATCACACCAGGAGCACCAGGCTTTGCTCAGCCCCGGGGGGAACTTCAGGAGGGTCTTTCTGACTTCGCTCATCCCCTGGTTGAACTTCACAATTTGCACGTCCCCTGGTGGAACTTGGTGGAGTTTGTCTCTGCCTTTGCCCATCTCCTGGTGGATCTTCACAAGGTTCTTTCCACCTTTGCCCATCCCCTGGGGGATCTTCACAAGGTTCTTCCTACCTTTGCTCATCCCCCAGTGCAACTTCAGGAGGTTCTTTCTACCTTTGCCCATCCTCTGGTGAATCTTCACGAGGTTTCGTCTCTGTCTTTTCTCATCTCCTGCTTGAAATCCCTTCAGTCTTGGCTCATCTCCTGGTGGGACTTCAGAGGATTCTTTCTCCCTTTGTTCATTCCTTGGTGGAACTCCACGAGGTTTCTCTCTTTCTTTGCACATCCCCTGGTTGACCTTCACGAGGTTCCTCCCTCCCAACCATCTGGTTTAGCAGCCCTTGCTGTCCCTGCAAGATTCCTTTTCACGCTGGAGCTGTGTTGGGAGCTCCTCGTTCACCATCACTCCCAGCTGACACCCAGTTGATTCCCTAGAAGAAACAAGAGCTTCTCCCATAAAACTTCCTTCTTGGCACTTGAAGCCACGTGAGGTGGGTCCCTCCAGCCATGAGTGGCAATGTTTGAGGTTTCTCTGCCCCTTTTTACCATCCTGGTTGCCCAGTCCATGCCCCAACAGCAGGAAGGAGCATTCCTGGCCCTCTGGAAGTGCTGGTGGCACTGCTGTGTCACCCAGGGTTCGGTCCCAGCCACTCCACACCTGCAGCAGAGCCCCCAACACAATCCTCAGACGTTGTTTGGAAGGGCTTTCCCAGTAAAAACACTTTCCTCGCCCCAAACTGCAGCACAAGCAGCCCTTTGCTCAAAGATTCGAAAAGCATTCTCGTTTTGGTTTTGAAAATCCACACCCCTGAAGTGAGGCAGAAACAGAGCTGCAAAAACCCTCCCCCCCCGGAGCCTCCTGACCAGCCCAGCACCACCTGCCTCAGTCCTTTAGAGCCTTTAGGTTTTATTCTTGCCCACAGGAATCCCAGGGCTGTGGATTCAGATGAGACCCAGATCCAGGGAAGTGTGACTGACACATCCCATTCCCCCGGAATTCCACGGGGAGGGTGGACACTTGGCTGCTCCATAAATCAAAGGGGCATTTTCTCAGCTTCCAAAGGTCTTTCCTTCCTCGCAGTTTCTTTCTTTAGGCCACTTGAGAAAGATGTTGAATCCGTGGCCAAGTGGCACTAAAATATCCCGTTGTCATCCCCTCCTGGTGCCGAGCTGTGCCAGCAGTGGAACGTGCAGACATTCATCAAAGATGTGCCACTCGGTCCCTCGTGTGAAATGAGCTTTGCCAACACCTCCACGCCGGGAAAATCGCATTTGTCACGTTTTATGATCCGCATTTCATTCTGACTCGCCCAACATATTGTTCCAAAACTGGCAAAAAGTGCTGTTTACATCTTTGAACGTCAACAGGATGCTAATCGACATAAACAGTCGTTATTACTAATGAAAATGTGCTGTTAATTAGGAAGAGAGCCCCTCAGCTCCCTGCTAGCCTGAGTGGGATGAACCTCCCGTTTCTACAAAGAGTGGGAATTACAACTTCATCCCATCAAACAATTCCACTCCAACGGCTCGGAAACCTAATTTTGGCCTCCAAGCATTTGGGAGGAGGGTGGAGGGGGTTTAGAACAAGCTGTTATTTGAAATAAATAGCCCTGAACGTGCTTAGAGCTCCTCAAAAGAAAAATATTCCGGAGCTAAATCCTGAGTGGAAGCAGGAAGGGAGAGCAGCCCGACCTTGTTCCGTAATTCCAGGTTTAAGTGGACTGGGATCTGGGTCAGGGGAGGGAAGGGGAACTGCTCTGATGAGGAAATGGTTTGGATTTGTGACACACAGCCCAGATCAGAGCCAAGTGATTCAATGGATTGGAAACTCCCGCAGAACTAGGGAAGGGTTTGAAATCCTCCATTCCAGCTCAGTGTCTGCAGTGGAGCTCTTCAATAATCCCGTGCCGGGAATTTTTCCAGATTCCAAATCACTGAGGGCACCTCGCCGGCTCCAGTGGGAGGAGGACAAACCCCCAGTTCCAAACCCTCTCCACACAAGCCCAGTTTGGGAACAGGCAGCGAAGGGGGAAATTAAACCCCTTTAATGGCAGAGCTCCTGTTGGCAGCTGAGTTTGACAACGTCCTGTCACCAAAACCAAGCCTGCCCTCAAAACATGCCTCTGATTTCCGTGGGAATATTTGGGATGAGAATAAACCCCTTCCACTGAAACAATCCCTAAGATATGAAGCAGACTTGTTGCAGTGCTTTAAACCCGAGGATAAGCTCTGCCAGCACAACCTTACTGGAAAACTGAATTTATTTTCTCTGATTTTTTCTTCCAGAACACCAAGAATTCCCAACCCGACACTTGGCTGCGGATTTCTCCTGCTCCTTGATGAAGAAGACAACCCATTCCTGACCTCTGCACTTGGGATACAACTGAGCTGGGCTGGGAAATTGCTGCCATACAGGGTTGTTCCTGCATTGCCTGTCTTCCAAATCAAGGGACACTGGTGAGCCTCACCTATGCCTGGAGAACCCGAGGGAAAAAGTGTCTCCTGGATGCCCCAGGTGGCAAGAGAATCCTAGTTCTTGATTATTTGGGAATATTGAGAGCAGCTCCTGAATCCCAATGAGGCCCAGGTTCAAAGAGGTGCCCGTACCTGCACTTTTGGCCTCAGCAGATTATGAAAACTTGGGCAAATCCAACGGCACAGGAGACACGGAGAGGGAGCAGCTGGAGGGGTCCCTGTCGTCCACCATCGCCCTCGTCATCGTCCTGGTCATCCTCTTCTCCCTGGTGATGACATCCCTCATAACCTACTGCTTCCACAAGTGGAAACTGAGAGGGAAAAGACTCCAGAAAGCACAGGAGGAGTATCAGAAAGACCACGGGAAGAGCATTTGCCAAAGCACACCTGGGCTGGTTTCTTAAAAGCCAAACCAAGGATCCGCCGGGAAATACTCTGGAATGACTGAAAACCATTGGAGAACTGGAATTTCCAAGCAAACACATCCTTGTCTGAGCTCGTTTCTAAGAGTTGTTAGAAGTTTGGAGATTTCCTACAGCTTTATTATACATATATCTCTCTATATTTCTATATTTAGTCTCATTTGTGCCAAGCTAAACCAGCTCAAATTGTGTGGGTTTAATCTTTTTTGTCATCTGAATTCCTCCAGAGCTCTCTGTGACTCTTCACTGAGTGAGGCCCTGGCACAGGTTGGGCAGAGAAGCTGTGGCTGCCCCATCCCTGGAATTGTCCATCAGGAGCACTCTGGGATAGTGGAAGGTGTCCCTGCCCAGGGGTGGCACAGGATGGGATTCAATCCTGCCCACCTCTAACCGTTATTCAATGCATTATTCCTGAACCACTAATTAAAATCTGTCGCCCTCACTCTTTCAAAAATCCACTGGGAGGTGAAAAATCAGATTTGGGTCACCACAAAGCAGCTGAAATCCAACCCAGGGGAGTTGTGTTCCATGGGCTGGAGGGTGGAAATCCAGTTGTATTCCTGAATAAATCAGATTTCCCAGATACTCAACCTGGGCAAGACCTTCAGCAACAGGATCCAGCCCAGACCTGAAATCAGTATTTCCTTCACACCACATTCAGTGCTGGTGCCATTCCAGCCCAGGGTTAATTACTGAAGGACATCCAACCCAACTTCCCAAGGGAAAACCAAGCCCCAAACCACTCTTTTTTTTTTTAAATAAGCTCCTAATTATTTCTACCCCAACCATCCCAGGGTGTGTTTCTATTTTTCACAGCCTGTCACGGAGAAATTCTGGATTCATTGTGAGTAGCATTATAGAACTCATTCTTTTCTAACCAAGTGCTGGGTGTAATATTAATATTAATATCTGTAATTGTTTTTTTTTTTCAAAAGTAGAAACCCTGTCAAGTGACCACCAAGCCCCTGCTCAAGGATAGAACTCGCTTGCAATTCATTCCCAGGAATGCTGTCTGTATTTTTCAACCAAGCTAGAAATGCTCTGCTGCTGCTGCTGCTGCTGCTGTAAATTTACTTCTGTAGGCAAAAAAAAAAAAAAGCAAAAAACCAAGCTGTATTTACTGTGAAAATGAAAGATGTAAATGTTTTCAAAGCGCTATCAACTCGAAAGATGAATTTTCACAGAATATTCTCAAGGTTCTGCTCCATGGTACAGGTTTTACCAAGGCATTTATGGCTCATACACACCGGTCTGTGAGAACAGCACTATTTTATTAGAAAATCAATAAATAAGCAGTGAATATCCATCCCTAGAAGCTGCAGTTTATTTATTTATTTTTTAATTATAGAATTAATTTGAAGGACCTGACTGACAGGAGGGATTCACTTGCCCTCTTCTCCATCCTCCCCCATCCTGCTGCTGTCCAAAACCCCTCAGAACCAATTTTAGAGGGAAGAACCCAGTGATTCGCATGAAAACAATGCAAATATGGAATTTATGAGATTAATCTGGGTTTTTTTTTCCCCCAGATTAGAGCCAGGGTCACTCACACCACCAGCTCTGGAGTGGTGGGGCCACAATAAAAACTCCTTCTCTGAAAATCCAGCTGAATGGTAACGAAATCACAGCTGGGGGAATGCAAGGGTATGTGAAAATGCTTCAGAAATAAAGAGCTGGAGGCATTCCAGCTTGGCTGGAGGAAGGGGTGATCTGGGATAACTGCCCTGGATTTACTGGAGGGACTGGGAGCTGTGTCAGCGACAATTCCACAGGGAACACGATCCCTTCCAGCAGCAGAACCTTGGCCTCCCTGCCACCAACTTCAGTTTTATTTTATTTTTTGTTGATCGAGCTGCCAACAGGAATAAAAGGGATCAGCTCCTTTCCTTGGAAGCTGATCAAACTGGCTCTGGGGAAAAATAAACCCACAGAATTCCTGATTCTTCCCCACAGGGATGGGTTGATGGGAGGGCCTGAACTGTTTCAGTTTTTAGGAAAACTTGAGGGAAAAGGGTCAGGATTAACTGTGGAGGTCATGAAGAGGATGAGATGGAGGGATGGGGCATCTCTCCCAGGAGGAAAGGCTGGGAGAGTTGGGATTGTCCAGCCTGGAGAAGGGAAGGCTCCAGGGAAATGTTCCTGCAGCACCTGAAGGGGACCTACGAGACGGGGGCAAATTCCCAGCAGGAGCTGTTGCCTCAGGATGATGGTTTGAAACAGGAGGAGGGTTGATTTAGAGGTGATAAAGAAGTTTCTCCAATAGAAGCTGTGGCTGCCCCATCCCTGGAAGTGTCCAAGGCTAGTTTGGAGCCACGTGGGACAGCGGGAGGTATCCCTGCCCATGGGAAGGGGCGGGATGGGATGAGCTTTAAGGTTCTTCCCACCCAAACCATTCCAGGACTCTGCAGCTTCTGAAGGTGTTGATCAGTAGCTGGAAATCATTCTTATCACAGAATTCCAGGATGGTTTGGGTGGGAATGGACCTTAAAGCTCATCCAGCCCCAATCCTGCCATGGGCAGGGACACCTTCCACTGTCCCAGTGCTCCAGAGCAGGTTTGTCTTCGTTCCCAGCTCAGATCCAGGGAAGTTGATGACACCAAAACTCCCATTCCCATTCAGCTGCCAGGTGATTGAGATGGAATTTTTATCCAAAGTCCCATGGCCCAAGAGAGAGAGACGGAAAAGAGACTAAGGACTGACTGAGCCTGGCAGGCAGATTAATGAATTTATTTCACAGCAAAACCAAGGACAAAGGGGAGTGAGAATTCCCAGACAACTGCTTTAATTGCAGGGATATCATTTAATCCAAAGGCTCAGTTTTCTAGGAAAACCTCACCAAAGTGGTTACCAGCATCCCCAGAATATAAACCAATTTATACATGAGAAACTTCCTGTATTGGCCCCAAATTCAGAGCAACAAACACTCAAACATCCCCAACTTCTCAAGGATTAAATAACTCTTTGTAGAGTAAAAGCCAGGAAGCCAAAGCTCCACAGCACATTTGATTAATTTTTGAGCCACTGCTGTTTTCCATGTGAATCCCCTTTTTATGTCCCAGGCAGCAGATGAAGCAACATTCCTTGATCAGAGTTTTGGAGCATTTCTTTGGATCAGAGGAAAAAACCTGCTGCTGGTGGGGAGCTCTGGGAGGAGAACAAGGACAGGACGTGATCCACCTTCCTTCCCTTTTGGATCTCCAGCCTCCAAACCTGCTGGATTAGAAAAGAAATGATTTAGAGGCCTGGATCAGTTATTGCAGAGGAGCTGCTACAAAACAAAGGGGGGGAAAAATGCTCAGATCTCAGCTGAAAAAATGAAACAAGTGGAGTGAGCAGCAGGAAATGCTTTGATTTTTCAGTTACCTGTGTTGTCTTTGTAATATTTATACAAACAAACAACTCCCATCACTGTGAGCATGGAAATTATTCTGCAAATATTGTCAAATATAGCCCAAATAATTCACAGTTTAGTGCATTTACATAAAAGCTCCACAGGAGATGCAGAAAAGAATAAATTATTTCAGGATCTCTGGAAAGGACTGAAAGGAAAAGGATCAAAGTGGGGGGTTTTATTTTGTTTAAGGACTCACTTTCTGTGGGGTTTTTAAGCCATAAAAACCAATCAAACTTCCATTTGTGGGAAGTGAGAACTAGAGGCTAAAAAACCTTCAAGAACTCTTAGAAACATGGAAAGAAACATGGGAATAAAATCCAACCAAACAACGTGTGTGGCTGTCCCAAATGGGAATTCCCTATTCCCCCAATGGGAATGCAACAGTGAGATTTAACCCTTTGAAATAAAAAGAGAGGGAGAGTTCCCAGGTAAGGATATTCCTGCAAGTTTTCCAGAGCTTTCAAAGACGGAAATGCAGAGAAATCAGAGAATTGGAGACTGAGGATGGTCAGGAACTGTGTGACTCCCCCAGTTCCAGTAGAATCCTGCCATGGGCAGGCAGGAATGTGGGATGAGCTCCCTCAGGAAAATGGGATGAGCTCCCTCAGAAAGGTGGGATCCAGCCACACCCACACACCAGCACAAGGCCTTTGAGGCCAAAAGGAAGATGATTCCATTATTTAACCCACTGAGATTCCCAGAGTTTTATTGGGATATGCACTGAACCCTGGAGATGTTTTTTCAAAGACAGTGACTTTGTCAGCTTTAAAATTCACAACAAATTCCACAGTTTACTCCCCAAACCCCACCCCAGTTTTACTCCAATTTTCACCCACATTGTTTTCCTCTCCTCTACAGACCCCTTGATTGATTTATTATCATCTCTGCTCGTTGGCACCCTCAGTGCAGCTGATTAATTTGTGTTATCATCTCATTATTTCAGTCCTATAAATAGCCCATTTCATTTCCCAGCTTTTCCCCCCCTCCACCTGGGGCCCTCATTTTCAATTCACCAAGAGCCAGTGGGCAAAGCCTGAGCTGGAATGCAGTAATTACACCTCCCTGCCCTATAAAATTGGAATTCTTTCCATTTCTTACGGACGGAAGCAGCTGGGAGCTGCTCTGAAATCCCACAGCAATCCCAAAAAACCAACCCCAGTTATTTATTACTTGCCAGGTTAATAATGGAGAGGGTTGGCTCCTGGAATCTGGCAGACAAATGGAGATGGATGACAATGGGTTACAATATTTAGGAAGAATAAAGAGCTGACTCCCAACCCAGACATGGAACATCGGGAATATCTGGTTCCACCCCCCCAATTCATCCCTGCCACAAGTTATAGCCACAATCCTTGGAATTCCGTGGGCAACTCTCCCACGTGATGTCCTTGGCTTCTACATTTCCTGACCCTTCAGGCTTTTCCAGAATTCCCTGGGATCCTCTGAAGGTCTGGGAAGGCTTCTGAGGGCTTCTCCCAGAAGGGTGAGCACGTCCTGAAATAGAAAGGAAACCTGGAAATTAATTGGGTTTGTATTCCTGGGGTTCCCCTCACACGGCAGCTGCACCCAGTCCCTCAAAAGCTGGGTGGGCAGCATTCCCTCAGCAAAATTCCCTGGATTTCAAAGTGTCCTGGTCAAAAACTCTGTTGATGGATCTGCCTGAAAAAGCAGATTTATCCCCTAAGGAGGGAGAAGGAAAAGCCTCTGAGGGAATTTGGAAGATATGGAGCAAATGAATCCCTCAGGATGTTGATCCCAAGGGTTTTATTGAAGATACAGAGTCAAATCCTCAGGTTTGATCTCCCTGCCAGAGGGAAATCCAGACTAAAAATCCTCTGCTTCCACTTTTTCCCCCCCCACTACTCCCTTACTCTGGAGTAGATCTGCTCTTCCAATCTCTCCTGGATCAAAGCACTTTCCAGCAGAGTCTTTTTTCTCCGGAGAAAAGCAATTTTGGCCAACTCCCCTTCCTTCCTCTGGCACTCGGGACACGCCGCAGCCTCGTGGATTTGAGTTTTTGTCACCTGCAAAAGGAGATTTGGATCAATTCCTCCAGGAAATCCAGCCAAACACTGGCTGAAGGGAGAAATTGGGGGGGGTTAGGGAGTTTTTAAAGTATTTCCCAGCAATAATTTAATTTTTAAGTGGTTTTTCTCTTTGTTGCCAGACCTTAAATACCAACCGGAGGTTCCCAAATCTTCCCAAATTCCAAAAGATGAAGCAAATGCGAAGCAACTGATTCAAATATTTATTCAAATAACGCAGCTCTGAGGTAGAAAACAAAGAAAATGCTCCAGTTTTCTTTGCAAAATAAACAGGTTTTACCTCAGAATTCCTGTATTTATCCGCCAGGAAAAAATATTTTTATTTTATTTATTTATTTTGGCATTAAATCCCAGTGTTGGTGCTTTTAGGAAACACAAACACCGGGATTTAATTTTACCTGATTTCTCCTCGATTTCATTGAATTTATCTGATTTCATTTACACCAAAAGCAGTGGAATCAATCCTGGAAAATTCCCATCTCCAAACTTTCGGTCATTTTTATTCCTTTTTTTTTCCCCCTGCAGAGAATTTTATGGCAGTAAATCCATCTCAAGAGCTAAGTGCCTTCCCCATCCTGCCAGACCTGGTTCAGCGTGTGCCGGGTGTTTTCCAGGAGGATCCTGTTCATCAGCTGCCTGGGAACGCTGCAATTCCCAGTTCCTGGAATTCCAGGCTGTTGCTTCCTTGATTTCCTCGTGTTTTCCTGCTTGGAGCTCATCCCATTTATTTTCCTGCTGCAAAAAGAGCTGAGAGCAGCCAGTTCCTCGTGGAATAAGGCAGGAATTCCTGGAGGACAAACCAACAGAACACATCAGGTGCACCATCCAAGGATATATAGAAATATAGATATATATATATATGCCTTTTTTTTATCCCTGTTATCCAAGAAAACCACAATTCCAGGCTCAGGATTCAGGCACCAACAGCTGAGAAGAATTGAAATAGAGGTTGGGATGGAGAAAATTCCACAAGAAATTGAGGGAAGGGGGGAAGGATTGGAATTATTGATCCAGGATAAATCTCAGGAATTAAATCCCACAGCGTTCAATAAACTGAGTTTTAATACGGATTTTTTTCTTCCCACCCAACAGGGCAACTTCCTAAAGCAAAATAAATCTGTGTTTAAATAATTTAATTTTGGTATTTAAAGAAAGCTCTTCATCTGGGAACTCCAGGGAGCAATGCCCAAGAAGAATTCCTGGGAATGGCCACAGGAGTCACTCAGGAAAGCCCTCAGATATCCCACAACCCACACTGAGGGAATTCAATTCCAGCAGAAAACACTTTCCCTTAAAGCTCCGGCGATTGTTTCATAAATTCTTTATAAGATCCTGTTTAAAAAACATTTTCCCCCTCTTTTATCTCCTCTCATCCTTCCCAGTGGAATGGAAAAACGGATTTCCAGGAGATCTTCCAGAGGTTTAAAGCCCAATCAATCCAGTATTTCAGGATTCTGTATTTAAACAATCCCTGGGTATTGTTTATTTTCCATCTTTTCGGCTTCAAATTCAGTTTTATCCCGCTGAGGTGACGATAATTTAGAGAGAGATGAGTAAGAATCTGCAACACCTCCAAAAGTCATTTCATGAAAATAAATTTTCTTCGTAGGGTCATAAATATTTGAGGGGGAAAATCATCCAAACCTGTAAATCAAAGTGCCATTAATCCCAGGGAAAAATGGGAATATGTTCATTTGTGAGGTACATAGAATTAATAGAGAATGAGTAAAAAGATTATGAAGGTATTTTTTAACTAAAAAAAAAACCAGAATAAAACAACCTAAATTCCTTCAGCCCACAAAGAAAACCCTGACAAATCAGAACCACATTCCAGGATGTTTCCATGGATAAACTGGACCTTTTTTTCCCCCCCTCACATTTATTAGTAGGAAAATGAGGTTTGAGACATGAAGGTAAATTCAGAAATGTCCTGTCACTTTGCTGAGGGCACTGAGGGGATTTAATTGCAGTAATTTACTTCGAGGTGAGCTCATCTGCTAATTATATTTTAAAAAAAACCCAACTCCAAGTTGCCAAAATAATCCAACCTTGGAAATGACCGAGCACTGAATGAGTAAGGGCAAGAGAAGGAGGCCTTTGGATGTTAATTAATTAAGTATTTAATGGCTCTGTGTCCTTGGTGCTGAGGAATTGGGGGATAACACGAAGCAGAGTTTCGGAACATTCCCTTTGTGCAGGGGAGTGACCTCGGGAATAAAAATTTCCAGGTGCAGCTTTCAAGGGAAAATCCTGCTGAGATGGAAAACAGCCTCGAGCTCAAACCATGGCTCATCTTTTTTTTCTTAATTACAGCTTTTTTGCTCTTTTTAATTAAAACCAGCATCTCTGACACACTTTGGAGTGAGATTTTAGCAGGACTTGCATCCCACCATCTGCTCTCCCAGTTGCTTGTGCGACCAGCCCGTGGAAAATTGGGAAAGTCTCCTCTTCCTTCCTCCCTTCTCCTCCTCCTCCTCCACCATTTTCTGGGCTAAAGCTGCTCCACTGCTCTTCCCAAAATCGGTGCCCTGCTGCCTCCCTCAGCTCGGGAA
Source organism: Pitta sordida (assembly GCA_013390025.1). NCBI lineage: Eukaryota > Metazoa > Chordata > Aves > Passeriformes > Pittidae > Pitta > Pitta sordida. The sequence continues at coordinate 626,806 of WEKX01026804.1, read as the reverse complement.
AGGAACAAAACCAGGGCAAACAGGGAATTCAATAATCAACATTTAATTAACAGAGGGGGGAAAAAACACCTCACCCAATAAATTCCCAAATTATGTTTATTTTGGAAGGGAAAACTCGACACAAACCCAAACAATCCAATAAAATGTGGAGGATTCCAGATGAATTTAAAATGTGGATCTGTTTTTTTTTAAAGGGATTTACCCAGATTCTGTAACTATGCATCACTGGGATAACGTCACTCCACCAGGAGGATCAAAGCCAGGGGAGACAAATTGCTTTCCACAAGAGCCTAAAAGAGAAACTTGGTGTTTAATTACCTGGCTAATTAAGCCGGGCTAATTACCTGGCTTAACTCAATGGGCTGTGTGTCAAATTTACATCCCCTCTCTAAAGGAACAATTCCAACCTTCACTGAGGGTGCTGAACTCACCCACAGGAGTTTTGCTGCCAGACTTGTCCTGCTCAATCCCAGATTTTTTAGACTCCTCAGCTCTGTTTTGGGGGTGCTCAACAAATTCCACGGAGTCAGACAAGGAATAACATTTCCTGTGGGAACAGCAGCTTCCTGTGGGGTTTAATATTTATAAAAAATCATTATCTGGGGAAGATTCATACCACAGAAAGCAATCAGTTCTCCAAAAATTCTGAGTTATTCCCCGGTTCCTCATTTAATTGGGAGCATTCAGAGGACTCCTTGATTTTACGAAACATTAACTCTGTAAAGATAAAAAGTGGGAGCACTTATTAAAGCAAGGATTCCTCCCAGCATGTGTTCCTGGAGGTCAGAAATAAGGAGTTCAATCGTTAGACACGGAATAATTTAAAGAATCTTGTTCTGTCTCCAGGGGGGAAAGGAAAAAAAAAAGGATTAAAACACGTCATTTGTAAAAATATGAAAAATTCAAGCAGAACTTAAATCTCTGAGACATGGCTCAGTCACAGGAATGGCTCCAAAATCGACACGGGAAAGGTGAGCAGGTTTTTATTCAGGTTTTTATTCAGCTCCCTAATGGTGAATTTTGTGCCGTGATAAATAGGTTTTACAGTCATGGCTGTGCACCTGGCAGCAAAGGTTTGGCCTCCGTGGTTGGGATTTCAGGCCTGAAGAGTGTTTTAAAAGGATCCCCAAGTAAAATCCTGGAGAAACACCTCCACTGGAATTGTCTAGAGCAGGGAAAAAAACCAGCTCCTCAAAGTTTTTATTCAAAGTTAATTATATATTAATTATATATTGGGATATACCAACTGAACACAGATTACAAAACCAACAGCCAACAGACATTAAAATATATCTTATATATCCATATTATCCAATGGATATGTCTTATATATCTTATTTACACTCCTTAAAAAAAGATATTTCAAGTGGTGCAGCCGATCTTTAAAGCTACAATGTTTATACCTAATTAAGACTTTTAAATCCTCATTTCTTCAAGGGCTCACAACACCTCCCAGAGCAAACTTGGATATAGAGAAAACGCCAGAGAACTCCACAGTTCTAAACTAAACTCAAACTAAAAGGGCATTTAGTTGGTTTTTCCCTGTTTATTTCTGCTGATTTGAAGGTGTGGAAGATCTCCAAGCTCCTCGTACCTGCAGGACTTGGGGCTGTCAAGCACGAGGGGTTTTCCAGGATATCTGAGCCCTCCAAATCCTCCCTGGAATATGGATCAGAGGGTTTGTTCTCCTCCTCCTCACTGAAGGACTCAAAGGTATCTTCGGAATAGTCCGAAGCAGAGCTGCTGGAATTCTGGCTCAGCTCCATCCCCACCTTGTCATGGCTCTTAATCTTCATGGGGAGAACTGGAAATAAAACAACAAGTTGAATTAACAGGGAGGGTTAATTACTTATGGCAACAGCTTAGATTTAACTCCCACACCAGGTGAATAAAATCACAAATTCATTTAGCCCTGAACCCTGAGCAGTGTTCCTTTCAAATCTGCAGGGAACGCCAGGAAGACATGGATAAAATTGTTCATTAAAAAAATTTAAAATTTTCTGTCATATTTCGAAGCCTCTCACCTCCCCAAAATGCAAAAAGCTCCTTGTTGCGCCCAGATTTCACCTAGAAAACAAAACCCAAAGCAAACATGAGGCAGCTGGTGCTCTCAGATGAAGTGGTCCCTTAAAAAGAGAGAGAAAACTCTCCAGGCACAAACCCACAATACCACAGATTTATTTTAAAGCTTTCTTCTTATTTAACCTTTTTAAAACCAGAATTATATATTACTTCTTCCCGCGAATTCAAGGNTTGCTGATTTGAAGGTGTGGAAGATCTCCAAGCTCCTCGTACCTGCAGGACTTGGGGCTGTCAAGCACGGGGGGTTTTCCAGGATATCTGAGCCCTCCAAATCCTCCCTGGAATAAGGATCAGAGGGTTTGTTCTCCTCCTCCTCACTGAAGGACTCAAAGGTATCTTCGGAATAGTCCGAAGCAGAGCTGCTGGAATTCTGGCTCAGCTCCATCCCCACCTTGTCATGGCTCTTAATCTTCATGGGGAGAACTGGAAAT
>WEKX01026804.1:593025-623559 GCA_013390025.1 Pitta sordida | reverse complement strand
CCCTCAGGATTCCCTCCAGCTCCTGGAGCGGCTCCGTGTCCCCTCAGGATTCGCTCCAGCCCCTGGAGCGGCTCTGTGTCCCCTTGAGATTCCCTCCAGCCCCTGGAGCGGCTCCGTGTCCCCTCAGGATTCCCTCCAGCCCCTGGAGCGGCTCCGTGTCCCCTCAGGATTCCCTCCACGGCCGATCCCCGTCCCCCGTTCCCCGCAGGAAGCGGCTCCTCACCCGCCCGGCTCCCTCCGGCCGGGAAGGGGCGGCTCCAGGCGGGCAGGGCAGGGCGGGAGCGGGGCGGGGAGCAGCCCTGAGCCGCTTAATCCTTCCTGGAAACAAACATTCCCTATAACGTTCCCTGTGACATTCCCTATGAGATGCCCCGCGCCATTCTCGCTTTTGTGGAGCTGTACCGGCCCCTCACAGCGAGTGCTGCGCCCCGCGCTTCAAAAAGGACATTGATTGGGGCGCTTCTCCCCCCACCCCACTCCCAGTAAATAAAAAGGAAATAAGGCTGGTGAAATGCCTAAAGTACTCGTTTTATGAGGCAGCTGGGGGGGTTTAGTGTGGAGAACTAGTATATAACAAAACAAAAGCACTGCTGAGAGGGCTGGGCAGCGAGCGTTAAAATGAATTCTGTTAAACGCGTGTGCTGAGGGTCAGCTGCGGCTCCGTGCTGCCCTCAGAAATGTAACGAGAAACGGGAGGCAAGTTTTAAATGACGCGGTTTGGACGGTGTGTTACATTCCAGAAGATGAACACAGATGGCTCTCAAGACACCTTTAATTCTTCACAACTACAGGATTTCTCTTTACAAGAGCCCGAGGGGAGGTTGTGGCCTGGCTGTGGTCTGACCTGCAGTGAGAGAACCAAAGCAAACGGCCTTAAAATGATACAGAGAAGGTTTAATTAAATATAAAAATTTAAAAAGAAAATCTCTAATTGGGTGGAATTACAGGTGCAAATCTACTTTTATTTTCAGGCACAAGTCCTGTATTTTCGGGCAAAAATCTACTTTTATTTTCAGGCACAAATCCACTTGTATTTTCAGGCTGAATTTCCAGGAGTTACATCATGACAAAACCAGCTCTTCTGCATCTTGGGATCTCGCTTTAATATTCCTGTGTCAGGTTAACTAATATCACCTTTTTTTTTTTTTTTTTCTTTCAGCTAAGTCCTTGTAGGCAAGAAAAGCTGATTTTTCGGTTCTGGGATGCACAGTGTGTGGTCTGGCATCTTCCCTCCCATTTTATTATCAGCTCAAGTGATCTTGTGTCTCCTGAAACAAAGAGCTCTGTGCTGCATTCTACATATAACATAAAGAAATATTGGCCAACAGAAGGGATGAAGCCACTGCAGGAGAGGAAATAAATGCTTCGAGGCAGTCGAGTGTAAAGGAAAGTGGAATAAACATCTCTGCCCCATGATCTGGGTTATAAACGATGGGGGCAATAAGGGTTGAAATGTCCCCTTTTCTCCAAAATCAACGTACGCAGAGAATAACACAGAATAATTAACACAGATCCTCACAGTTCTCACTAAATACCTCCCTGGCAGCTTGATATTTCATTGCTTATCATTCTCCCTTTTTTATGGAAACAGTTGACATTAGATTATTAGTGACCTGGCTGGTATTTGACTTTTTTTTTTCCCCCCCTGGAGGTTAAAGACTTTGGAGTTTCCTGTTCTAGGTCCTTGTTAAAATTCATCATTTTAGAGCATGGAAAATATATCATCCCAGCGAGTTTATTTCTCTGACATTTATTCAGTGCAGAGTGTGATCCTGATATTAAAGGCTTTTGATTTGAAGCCCTGGATCCAGACAAGTCTTTTCCCTGGCCTTCCCTGAACCAGGACATTTTATCACTTGCCGGTGTCTGGGAAGTTAATACCTTGGAACAGCATAATTATTTGAAGGACTATTTGTATTTAAAGGATTTGTGGGTGATATGAGACGGCTCAACCCAGTTGTGTCACAAAGTATTAATATTTTTGTCTTCTCGTGTCATGGAGTTGGGCCTTTATAGAGCCATAAATGATGTTGTGTGAGAGGCACTGACAGACTTTTACTCCAGCCCGTCTCTTTATCATATGTTATATTGAATTTAAACACAATTGTTCAATTCCTATGTGGGGGCAAATACTTTTTGATGTCTCCTGTGACGTCCCTTTTAGCCAGAGGGCTGCAGGGGATTCATGTTTGCGAGGTGTGCTTCTCAAATAATCATCACCTCATTAATGTTGCCAGCAGAACTAATTGGGCTTTTGGCATCCAGGCAGGGAATTACAACGGGATTAAGGATGTTGTGATGGTGGGGAAAGTTCATGGGGCTCATTAATGAGACGCTCATATCATTATCCTGGAGGAAAAGGCATTTTGAAGTTGTTTTTTGGATTTTTTTTTAAATCCAGGAATATGAAGGACAAATAGAAGAACTCTTACAAGATTTGCAAGCAAATTGAAGGTTTTCCTCTTTATCAGCCCAGACGTCGGCAGTACTGCCAAGGAGCACCTGGACACCATAAATCACCGAGGAGAGTGGAGAGCCTGCAAATATTCCAAAGGAAACGCTCCGGGCCACGCAGCATCCCAAGAAGTCATTGTTTGGGGCCCGCTGGATTTGAGATGGTCATTTCAGGTCCCATTAACCCTCACCTCTAATTAGCAAATGGATTGGTCTTTGCCCGCGGTTGCTGGAGACTGGCAGGTGTTCCTGGCAGAGCAGAGCTGTGCATACAAATGAAATGTTCATTGTCCACCCGGCTTCAGACAGGGAATAAACCAGTCCATTTGTAGGCAGCTGTTGTTAATTATGCTTTGGCTGCTGCAGGAAACCACAATTCCAGTTACCATGACCACACTCTGCCTTCCTAATTTCACCTTATGCTTTCTCCTGGATAAATGTCCTTCCTCCCCTGTGTCCTCATGGGGTGGGAAATAAAAACATCCTTCCCATGGTGGGAAGCTGCACCTTTCCCTGGGAGTCCTGTCTCCTTTCAGAAGTCGGAGTTTCAATCACCTTATGGGAAAACATCTGAAAATACACTACAATTCCATTAGGCAGCATTATCAAATATCTATTCACACATATTTCCATTTATATGGAAGCAGCAGAGGGTGAATCTCTAAATCACATCTTTCACAACAGCCTTGATCTTTTGTGTGGGAATAAATCCGGTGCTGCTTATCACAGTAATCTGAGTGTGGAGAAGTTCCCAGATCTTGATTTTAGGGACACACAAAAGTGCTGTTTAACTCAGTCTGGATCTTTGTGTACATGTTTGCACCGGTTCATTTTAATTTCCCCCTCACAAGGTTATTGTAAGTCCTTTAAATTACTTGGAACTGGAGGCCACTGGTTTATCCTTGTGCTTGGGCAGCTTGGGTTGGTTTCCTAAGCATCCCATTAATTCCTGGGAAAGGGGAGAGCTCAGGAACCCACAGAGTTTTATTTCATTTTCTTCCCTCTTTTTATTCCTTTTGCTTAATGATTTCCCCGAGGGCCATCCCGCTGAATTCCCACCGTGTTGCTCTTGGGAAAGCTTTCCACGGGAATGGCTTTGGGCAGATCAATCCCAGACTTATTAATCAGTTTTCTTCAATAATAGCTGACTCTTTGGGGAATCTTTCTGAATTTACTTCAAACTAACAAGTTATTTTGACAGTTCACAAACTGCTTTCATTTAAAAATTGCCTTTTCTCATATTGACACTGTGTTTAACTCTCCACGTTGTGGAAACAGGATTTATTTGTTCCTTGTGGTGTTCAAATGCCCCACACTGTGGGTCATGTTTTCTTTCCAATTCTCAATCGGTGGAATATTATTTCTGCTGGAGAAAGTGCTTTTGTAGTTTGTTCACAGGACCTTTCCAACCTCCTCTTGTTCCTCGGAAATCCTGGAAGAAGGACCCTCAGGGTTGCCCTGAGAATCTGGTAAGGAGGTGAGTTGTTTTAGGGGATTATTTTTGGAGGAAAACCTTCCCTCTGCATTTTCTGGGACTGTTTGAGGACTCGGAAAATAGACATTAATGTGAATTTTGGCTGCTAGTTTGTGTCACCTCTGTGTGTAGAGGTTTGAGGTCCCTGTCCTGGTCTAAGATGTCAATAAATAATCTCCTTTATCATTTTAAATGGTGATTTTCATTGTATTGCTCAGTCTATCATATTGTTAACAACATATCTTGGAACTTGGCCGGTGTCTGCAATTCGTGTGGGACAATCAGGGAGCTGGAGGGGAGCAGCCAAACCACTCTGTGCTTTCTGGAACATTCCTCAAGTCTCTGTGCTGAGTAATTCTGCAGTTATTGAGTGAAGTTAGCGTTCTCTGTGGGGTGTGTTGGTTATAAAAACCCACCATGCCAAATGTTAACTCTGCACTCTCATTAATGGAATGGCCCTCGTGTGTAAATTTGGGTGGGTTTGTTTCTTTGGCCTCCCAATTATTTCAGGTTTTAAGGTTTCCTATTAGACATACAAGCCTAAAATATCCTTAAAAACCAATTAAATGCGTGTTTGACAACACATTTTGCACTGACTCATTTTGAAGAACATTCTGAACGTTGGTTTCTTCTCCCAAGACAGGTGAAATAAGGATTAGTGCTGCCACTCCAGAGGTGGGGAATAAAAAGAGCAAATGACTCCTTTCAGCTCAGACAACTGGGATTCCTGGATTCTCATCATGGCACTTGTTGCTGTGACAAGATCTTGGTGTTCATTATCTTCATTATTAGCCTCTGGTAATGAAAAATTGCCTAATTGCTTCTGGTCTCACTTGGGGTGAATCACCATTTCACAGCAGCCTCGAGAACCACAGCAGGACTTTCAAAGTCCTGGACTTGTGTTTTGGGGTTTGGTTTTTTTTGCCAAGTTTAATAAGCTCACTGATGGATATTTATGAAATAATTATGCACCACTTGAATTGCTGAGCCACCCCCAGAGGGGCACGATGTGACAGCAGGGAGGTGACACTGATTTTGGCAGACAGGTTAAGTGATGACATGCCCAGGAGCTTGGCAGGGTGTGTGGGGGAAAGAGGATTTTCAGCATTCAGAGGATCTCACAAATACTGTCAAACGCAGTTAATGGCTCGTTATTGGAGCCGCCGAGATTTATTCCCTCTCTGCTTTGGGTGCTTGAGCAGAGCCAGGCTCATAACGCTTTTCCTTGGATATCAGGAAAAGAGCTGGAGATGGAGGGCTCAGGATAATGCAGAAGGAAAGGGGAAATCCAGCCCAATTTGGGCGTTGATACATTCCAGTCTCTCCAGGACTGCCTGGGGCTGTGGAGGAAGGTCAGAGGGATTTCTTTTTCCTGCTCTGTGTGTCCCCACCCATCCAGCTCCACTGAACATTCCTGAACTGCTGAGCTGCTTTCAGGGAATATCTGGAAGGCACTAAACCCAGCCCCCGAGTAAATCATTCCATCCCATGCCACTGGAGCAAGTCTCCAGCAGAAAATGAACCTGATGATCTGATTCTAATTAGCTTCTTGATTTAACAGCAGTAATTTCACTTCCAGGATGGTTGTCATTGCCCCAGCAAGCAGGAATAAGAGATTTAAGTTCCTTAAAGACCCATTTGTGACACATCCTCGGTGAATCTTAAGCAATAACAAGCAGAAGGCCACAGTTACACTTCCAAATGATGGTATTTAGATAGTTAAAAATGTCAGGTTATCTCACCTGAGATTGGTGACTGGCAATTGCCGGGGGAAGAAAATGAACAGTCATAAAGTTAAAATAGAGTTTGAATTGATCCCATTTTGTTCTAAGATGATTTTTTTTTCCCTTTCACTGCTGATTTAAACACCTGGAAGTTAAAGTCTTCATCCAATTAGAAGCTGGCAAACAAAATCTTGAAGGAAATTAAACAGCGTGAGACGGGATGTGTTGCTATCAGTACAAACCCAGAATGACTCCACAGAAGAGAATTAAAACCAACTGAAACAAATGAACTGATCTCCTTAATAACCTGAGGGGCGAAGTGCCAGTGAAGTCACACTCAGTTGTGGTTACCTGAACCACAAATTACTCTTCAAAAAATTACACTTGAGCTTCAGAGCTACAAAACCTCCCAGTTTTAATTGTTATCCTTTTTAATTGCTCAAAATTCAGCTTGCCACAGCTACATTGGAATTGGATTTGATGTGTTCACTTTCCCCCTTCCCTTCAGTGTTAAACTGAATTCCCCATTATTATTTCTTGCACCTATTTACCTTTAGAAACTTTCCAAACCAAGGGACATTTACAGCTCTGGGGCTTTGAGCTTTCAAATTCTGCATTCCTGGGTCACCTGCTGACTCCTCTGATAACTCCAAAGGCTCTGCTCCATTGTTCCTGAATTTTGAAAAGCAAAGTACATTTACAGTCCTCCCTTGGTTATGAATAATAATGATCCAGACCGGGATCCACTGAATACTCATTTCTGTGTGGAGCTGTGTGTAGTCCCTTGGGATTCGTTTATGAAATAAGGGCCAAATTCAGCTAATGTTGCGTTTTTCTCTGTTTATCATTAAACATTCGAAGCAAAATAATTGTAAAGAATGGATGGAAAATGCATTTTGAAAGAAGCTGCAAGGAAAATATCTAAATGGGGAAAACACTGGAATATGCTGATGGTTTTAATTAAAAAACAAAGCGTAAAGATGTATTTCTGTCCCATCAGGAATTTGTGCTCTGATGTTCTGAGCAATCCCCAAATTCTGCACGTGTTTAGACCGTGCACAGCCACAAGATTTGTAAGGAAAAAGTGCTTTTCCTCCTGCCAAGCTCTGCAACCAGCCAGAGTGTCTCTAACAATGTATTACCCCAACGTGCAGATGAGAAAGACAACAAGAAACAAATCAGAGTCAGAGCAGCGCCCGAGATATTAAAGCCATAATTCAGCCCCCAGTTGACAGAGGAAGATGAGGCAGTGGCAGTGTGGCACCATTAGCATGTAGGAGAAGCTGTTCTGGGTGTTTCAATTTATTCTGCCCCCATCCAGCTGCTTGTCCTTGCAGCAGGGGTTATCACTCTGCTCCTCGGCAGCACCAGGGAACATTAAACACCACAGCAGGCTCGTGCCTCAAATGGAAAAAGTTTGGATAAGATGACCTTGACTGAGGCTGGGAGAATCCCAGGGGTTACAGGGGTTTTATTAAAACTTTAAAGCTTGGCTGTTAGTTAAACTTCATTCTCTTCCCTCCCCAAATAAATGGAATATTGAGCAGATTTCATGGCTGGCTGGGTGGTGTGGCACTGAGAGTGTCTCCTTTCTGGAAGGGTTATATTCCTGTGGGTCTCTTGAGGTGGGTGCTGCCCATGGAAAGACAGGATGAGCCTGTTTTCCATCAGAGCTGCTTCCACAGAATCCCAGAATGGGCTGAGCTGGAAGGGAGCCACAAGGATCCTGGAGTCCAACCCTCAGCCCTGCCCAGGCCCATCCCCAAGAGTCCCCCCCTGTCCTCAGAGGATCATCCCAACCCTCCTGCAGCTCTGGCAGCCTTGGGGCTGTGCCCACTGCCCTGGGGAGCCTGGGCAGTGCCCAACCACCCTCTGGGGAAAGAAGAACAACCTTGTCCTGAGATCCAACCTGCCCCTGCCCTGACCCAACTCCAGCCATTCCCTGCCTCCTGTCCCTGTCACACAGAGCAGAGATCAGGGCCTGCCCCTCCTCTGCCCCTCCCCGGGAAGGTGTCACTGCCATGAGGTGACAACTCCCCTCAGGCTCCTCTTCTCCAGCTGAACACCCCAAGTGCTCTCAGCCTCCCCTCCAGGCCCTTCCCCATCTTCATTCCCTCCTTTGGACACTCTCCAATGGCTCAATATCTTTCCCATATTGTGGTTCCCAAAGTGCCCCAACATTCCAGGTGAGAGCAGAGGGGACAATCCCCTCCCTGATGCCCCAGGACACTCTTGTCCCTCCTGGCTGCCAGGGCACTGCTGACCCGTGCCCAGCTGCCCATGGACCAGCACCCCCAGGGCCCCTTCCCAGCACAGCCTCTCATTCCCTGGCTGTCTGTACATCCAGGGGCAGAATCCGGCCCTTCCCCTTGTTGTACTTCCCATGGTCGGTGATTCCCGACCCTCTGGTGTGGCCAGGTCTCCCTGCAGGGCCTCCCAGCTCCCCCCAGGTTTTTGTCACCCTTGTGCTGGTCAGGGACACAACAGTTGAAGTTCAAGGTCACCTTGTCGAGTAAAATTTCAGTCATGTCCCACTGCTGCTCCAAGACTGTTTTACAGAGCCCCTTATTCCCCAGGTCCCTGGCTTTTCCTGCAGGCACTGCTGCTGCCCACTCCAGACTGGGTTTAAATTCCCGATTTCCTGGCTCTCTCCGGCCACACCAACAACTTCCACCACTAACTCAACCTTCCCTTTCTGTTTCCAAACAAGTGTTTTTGCCAAGTCACCGTGAATGCTTTCCACTTGGTACACAGATGGAAATAAGCCAAGAATTTAAGATTTCCACTTATTTTCAGTGCTGGGATCCTTTCCCAGACTGTCATGGCAAGTTGGACTATGGGGAACCTTTCTTCTTGTTGCAGTTCCAGCTACTGCTGTGGAGCACATGTGAGACAGGCTGTGCTTTCCTACTTGGGGAGATATTTCCACAGGCACGGCTGTGATCTTTGCAGCCAGCCCTAAAACACTCCAATTCCTCCCCGAGTGATCCCATCAGCCCCGTTATCACTCCCAGGCCTCTTGCCACTGTTACAATAATGGAGTCAGTGTTATTACCACAAAAAAACCATATTTTATTACCTTTTATTTAGAAGGGAAGAGCAAGGCCTCCGATGCCTCGAGTGCCTCTTAATTATTCACTTTGTGTGTTTGTTAGTCTGTTGTTTGGAAGAGAAAGAGCTACAGATGTCTTGAGGGCCATCTACGTTCACCTCCTGGGGTAGAACACGCTGTTCTAATGGTTAAAAAAAAGAGAATTTCAAAATTCCCAACTGTTTCTCTTGTGGCAAACAGAGCTGCAGCTGACCCGTGGTGCGTGATGTTTAACAGAATTCATTGTAACACTCCATGACCAGCCCTTGGATCAGTGTTTGTGCAGTGATTTCTGGTTTTTAATAAGTGAAACAGGATTATTGGTGTGGAAGGCCTGGCAGAGTGGCTGGGAAGTCTCGTGCTGTTCCCATGTAGGACCTGGTTTGCTGTCCCTTAGCCCCAGACCTGATGTCCCTGGGATGTGGGACTGGGCTGGCCTGGGCTGGCTGTTGATCACAGACACTGTGCAGAGCATTGGGCCACTAAAATGCTCGTTTATCCTGGATTTTAAGGAGGATCAGGAATCTTGGGGGTGCCCTGAGATACTGCTGGGGTAGGTGCAGGAGGGAAGATGTGTCAGGTTATTCCAGACTAACAGGGCCAGGCTTAGAGCTAAAACAGGCAGCTGACTCAGGCCTTAGAGCCAGTCATCAATGTCCCAGGGCAAGGTCTGGAACAGTGACATCCACAGGGACCTGGTTCCCAGAGCTGGGCATTGTGCAAGGGGACTGAAGGGAATTTTCCCAGTTAAGGGAAAATCAGCATCAGGATGTGATTTCCAGTGCTACCCATCCTCTGCTGACTGCACACCTCTCCAGCATTTATCATTTCCCCCTGCATCCCTGAGAAATTCCATGTTTTTAAAAGCCAGGATCAGTTCTGCTCTGTCTTCTACAGCCTCCTAAAGTAAAACCCCAGATCTGAACAACCCCCAGTGCTGACACTTCAATCCATGTGCATTTATCAACTACAACTTATTAACAATAGTTTAATTGTGGGCATCCCTTCCCCTGCCAAGGCACCTCCGAGGTGAAGGAAACCAGCACCATCAGGGTGCTTCCAAAGCCTTAATCATCCTGCTTCCCACCAGGAGTGTTAAACTGTGTTATATAAAAACCTACTGCTGTACTTCTCCCCGTGTTTCATCTCTGCCTGTCTCTGAAAGAGTTGGTGGGTAATTTACCCAGTCAAGTGTGTATTTAAGGCTTCAATTGCTTCTCTGAGGTAGAACCCCCACATTCTGTATCTCTCAGGCACTGAAAAACAACAGAGAACTGAAGATGTAAAACTTAATGCTTGAAAATGTGCTTTGCACTCCTGGACTGTCCATGTCTTCTTGATCTTTTGAATCTGCAGAGTTAATGAATTAATTTATCAAATTGATAACGAAGCGTTAGACCTGGAGCTGGGCACTGACCTGGGTGTGCCACAACTTCAGCATCCCACAGAATGAAAGGGATTGGGATGAAGGTTAAGTGAAGTAATCCAAGTTATATTTAGGTTTAGTTGGAGCCACATTACCTCCCCTTTGGGTGGGCACACACAGGGCCTCTAGTCCAGCTGAAAGGTGGCAATTTGCAGTCATGGAATGGGCTGGAAAGGACCTTAAATATGATTTTATTCCAACCCCTGCCATGGGAAGGGACATTTTTCACTATCCCACATTGCTCCAACCTGGCCTTGGACATTTCCAGGGGTGAGGAACTTGCTGAACTCCTGTAAGTCCCTGGTGTTCTGAGCCTGCTGGGATTTGGACCAAACCTGTCACCACAGATGCTGAGACTTCATTTAGAAAAATCTGGGTGTATAGGAGAGATCTCGAGCCATTGGAGAGTGTCCAAAGGAGGGAATAAAGATGGGAAAGGGCCTGGAGGGGAGGCTGAGGGCACTTGGTGTGTTCAGCTGGAGAAGAGGAGCCTGAGGGGAGTTGTCACCTCATTGCAGTGACAATTGCTGGGAAGAGGCAGAGGAGGGGCAGCCCCTGATCTCTGCTCTGGGGGGAGCAGGGACAGGAGCCAGGGAATGGCTGGAGTTGGGTCAGGGCAGGGGCAGGTTGGAGCTCAGGACAAGGTTGTTCTTCTTCCCCCAGAGGGTGGTTGGGCACTGCCCAGGCTCCCCAGGGAATGTTCTGCCTGTCCTCCCAGGCATGTCCTGCCTGGAACAGCCTGAGTGAGCACTGACACTGTCAGCTGGCACTGGGTGGGACAAGCAGGATCCCTGTTCCTCTGCCCCTTCCCTTGGCACCCCTCCCCCAGGTCAGATGTGTCTGTGTTTGACATCTCTCCTCTCTGACCTCTCCCCTCACCCACCTTGTCCCCAAACCACCAAGTTCTCCCTTCTCCCAGCGTTCCCATCCCACAGAATGCTCACAGTGAATCTTTGCTGCCATCCTTCCCCAGACCCTTTGTCTCGGCAGAAGGGATTGAATCCTTCTGTGAGCCACAAACTGAGCCTACTTTTGTTGACTTTTATGGATGTATCACACTTTTAGGAAGGTGCTGTTCAGCCACTTGAAAACCTTCAGCAAGATCAGCTTTGACATTTGATTTCCCTGTCGATTAATTAAAGAACCCCTGCCCTGGCTCGCTCTGGGGGCTGCTGGTGTTTGGCTGATGATTGTGCAGGAGAAGATGCTCCAGAGCATTGTTATCCCAGTGAAATATGGGGAGTTGTGTCAGTATTAAGGATTATTTTTATTTACTTCCCAGAGCCACATAAGAATTATCACTATCAGCTGTGCTTGTCACCAAGAAAGAGTTTTATGCTCCTTGTGAGAAACCTGAAGCAATTGTTTTAAGTAACGAGCTGGACCTGTAATTAGGAGAGGAGGAATCCATGATAAACTTTTTAATTGCTCAGAGAGACAAAGGAGGTTCATCACAGTGGTTTTACAGCACAGCCTTGTTCCCTTTGCTGGGGATTTGTCATCCTGATGATATAAGCTGCCTTTTTAAGCCAAAAAATTCTCTCTAACTCAACATATCCACCCGGGAGATTTCAGCCCTTGGGCTGCTTGATAATGTGATTGCAGATGTTTGCTTTTTTAAACAGATTACTGAGGTGGCTGAATGTGATATTGAGGTTTTGCAGTTGTTATTAGGACTTGTCTTCCAGCAGGACTGGGATGGGAATTTCAGTTTAATCACTGCAAGTTCGGCTTAGGAGGTTCTGATAAAATAACTATTTGCAATTATGTGGTTGGAGCCTCCTGAGAGCTCTAAAATTCACCTCAGGCTGTTATTCAGTAAACAAGCTTCCAGCTTTTAACTTGCCTGGCAGGATCCTTCTCTCCAGGAGCTCTCAGGTGCATCAGCAGCGCTTTGCTGGCCCGGGAAAAGGGATGAGCCCAGGCTGGACAGGCCTTGGAGCATGACATGCCAGGGGAAGGTGTCCCTGCCCATGCCCATGGCCATTCCATGACTTTCTAATTGTGTGGTTTGTCCAGAGGGGAGAGGGGTCTGTGGAACATTTCCCTGCTCAATTTTCGGATTCAATTTTTCCAGACCAGTTCCCTCTTTTTTTTTTTTTTTTCCTTCTTTCCTCCCCTCCACGACATCATGGTTGGAGCGGGAATGCCTTTATTTATATCTGGATGCTCTACCTTGGATTAAATCCCACCTGAGCAGAAAAACCAATGTTTCAAAGCCCTCAATGGACACCCCCCCACCTCCAGAGATCCAGGATTTTAAGGAGCACCCTCACTTCTGATAAAATTCACATTTCCTTCATTTTCCTCACACAACAACTGCTGGAAAATGGGAGAGCCCCACAGCCACATTCCCTGTCTGGGCAGGAGTGGTGAGCACGGAATTCCATGAGGATTTGAGGTGAGCTCTGGAGCTCTCACAGATTTGGGTCCCTGGTTTCAAATCCCCTCTGGTAAGAAAAGCATCAGGGAACAGAGGGATCAGAACAGATGAAATTCCAGCCACAAGGAAACATCATTTGGATTTTTCTTGCTTCAAACTGGAGAGTCTGAGGAAAACTGGAATTGTTGAGGCTTCAGGGGTTTCAGATAAAGATTAGACAATTATCTGAGTAAGATTAGGTGGGATGAAAAGATGAGGGCTGTGGAGTTGCCTGGATCTGCTTAGAAATTCATCCCCAGGATCCAAGTGAGGTAGAAATTCCATCAGTATTCCATCAGGGACCAATTGTCTGCATGAGCAGCATTTAGACTTTGGATGTATCTCTGGTTTGCCAAGGAAATTTGTTTTAAAGAGATCTCGTTCTGCTCTTTGTTATGGGAAGAGATGATGCCTTAAATACCTTGGAATGCCTGTTCCCTATGGAATGATAACTGTATTGTTAATTTTCTGGGACTCAGATGAGCTCAGAATAAACTATTACTCTTATTTTTGTAAGTTCTGTCTGATCTATGTAATAATTATTCCCTTGCACAGAGAGAAAGGGAACCAGGCTCCTTTTTGGGACCAGGCTGGAATGTCTCAGTATCTTTTTGGGGTTCTTCCCACATGGATCTGGTTTCCCCCTCAAAGTGGCAGCTCGTATTAAACCACATTTGGAGCTCACTGGACATTCACAGTGTTCAACCAGCCCCTTAAAATGCCCAAACATCCTCTTCCTTCTTAAATGGGGATCTGTTCCCAATAACCAGGGGCTACATTTCCCTACAGATGGAGATTTTGGATTGTTTCCAGGAGAAAGAAACAATTTCCACATACACTCAGGTGACAATGACATTGTCCTGTGCTCAGTGAAAGGACTGAGGGGATAAATCAGGAGATAAATCCATCCCCAAATTCCCCTCCAAGAGCTTCTCCCTCATCCCTTCTCTCCCTTCATAGACCACTGACCGATATTCCCATGAAATCAGCTTTTAATGCAAAGGAAAGATTCCCTCCCAGGCAAGAGGGAAAGAAATGAAAAGATTATTTGCTTGGACACATCATGTGGAGCGGGGAAATCAGCTGGGATTGTTTCTCCAGCAGAAGGAATGGGAAAAACGATGACGAAAATTCACTTCTAACCCAGGAGAAAAATCACACCCTGCTTGGAAAAAACTTGTGTGCACGGGGGAGCTCTGCTGGTATTCGTTTGTGATTGTGACACTGAAATAAATGTGTTTTCTTTTCTAACATCCACCTCTGTTGTCCCCCAGGGGAACCTCAGCAAACAGCAGGATGTGTTGGATGGATCTCTGTGCTCCTGGATCCTCCTGGGATCCTCCTGGGATCCAGACGTGAGGAGCTGTGGATGATTTCCCTCTGAATAATAAAAGCCAAGGATTGAATTAATTAGTGCATCCTGTGGCAGGGATTGCTGGAATTTTCTCTTCCTTTCCCTGTCTTCTGGTTTAGAGGAGAGGTGTGATGAGAACTTAAATAAATCATTTCCAGCAGCACCCAGGTCAGGATGGCTGAGCACACCCAGGGAGTTCCCACACGAAGGTGCCGGACAACCTCCTGGAACTATCCCTGGAAAACACCCCCACCCAAACCAGCATTCCAGGGGGTTGGGCAGCCAGGGATGGGATCCCCAGTGCATTAAAATGAGAGGATAATTTGAATTTCTCTTCTGTTTTCTCATGTCGTTGTGTCTGAGCAGAGATGGAGCATTTCCCTCCCCATCCTGAGGTGACACTGAAATGTCAACACCCCCAGAATCACCAGCCCTGTGCCCTGAGCTGTGGGTCTGTGAACAATTTCCTCACTAGCCCTCATAAGAATTGTTCTTATTAAGATTATTCCTATTATTAAGAGTATAAAACATCCTGCTGTGCTCAGCCGGAGTTGTTGGGCAGGATTGGTGCTCTCTGACCTCCCCAACAGGGAATATTTGTGGGGTTCCACCAGATTCCCCCTCAGATTTGTTGTGTATCCCTCCTGGAAGTGCCACATGATCCGGAGTGAAAACACCCGGGGAAAACATTTTGGTAAAAACACCTCCACATCCTTCAACAGCCTCCCCACGAAGTTCTTGTGTTTATTTATTTATACAAAGGCATTATCCTGGTTGATTTAATCCAGGGGAGTTTGTTGTCCATCCAGCACCTTGCTCTGGGTTACAGCTGATGCCCAACTGTGTCACAGCCTTTTCATTCTTCATTTTATCCCTTTGCTTTGCCTTGGGTTTGTTAAAACCGGGACAAATCTGTCGTGTGCCCCCCAAGGTGCTGCCTCAAAACTTTGTGTGATTTCAGCCTTGCAGGTTCCCAAACCCCCCAAACCACTCGGGAAATATTCAATTGATGAGTCTGAGAGAAGCTGAGAGACAAATCTCCCTGGAATGTTCTGATTAATTTGGGAGAATGGCTCTGTTTGGGTTTGCAGCCACATCTTCTGCAGGGAAGGGAAATCTGTTTATTTGCAGGATTTTCCAGGCTCTGGGTGTGGATTCAGAGAATGAGCTCTGCAGCCCCCTGGAATTCCAGTTGTGGAAGGGAATGGATGTGTATTCTGTCAGTTCAAAAGGAATTTGGGTGCCTTGAACACTAAATTTTCAGTTGGATGTGAGAGAAAGAGATTTGCTTTTACCTGGGCTGTGTGATGGAGATGCTGTTCCTCCCCTTCCCTCCCTCCTGAATTTACATGGATAAATATTTCCAGGTAATAATTCCCTATTTCCACTCATCCTCTGTAAATTCCAGTGTGCAGGGTGGCACGAGATCATTAAAACTGTGAATTTTGTCACTGGAAGATTCATTAAAAGAAAAGTAAAGCCCCTGGATCACTGAGATAAAAGTCATTAAAAAGCTTTTCTGAGCTGGACACTCCAAAATCCAAAGCCTCAGTTTTTAGTGGACTGGTCCAGGAGAATCAGGGATTGATCTCTCTGCCTGATAAACTAATAATACAAATATTGTGGAGCAATAATACAAATAACTGCATTTACTGCACTTTCCCCAACATGTCATTTGTTCTTTCTGCCAGGAATAATCCCACAGTGCTGGGATCTGTTCCTTCCCAAGCAGGAAATGCTTTTATTTTTATCTCTGCATTATTTTTAAAGGATAAATTACCTAAATAAATGAGGGAAGGGTTTCACTGGGACTACCCCGAGTTATTTCCATTCCATTTGCCTCTGGTGTGATGAGATCACAGCAGTGGGAGATGGAAAGACTTTGGACTAGTTTTCCTAAGGATTGGCCCAAGAGCTTTGTGTTCTCCCAGTGGAATCAGGTGGGTAGTTTTGACACAAAACCAGCTCCAGGTCTCTGCTGGAAGGTGATATTCAAATTCAGGAGATGAGGGAACTGAATGGGAAAAGAAAAAAAACAAACCCCACATTAAAATGCTAACCCTGCTGAGTTACAGGGCTCTGCACTCCCAGCAGTCTGGCACCCCAAAAGCAAGGCTCGGGTGGTGTTTCCCACCCCAATTCCCAGTCCTGAGGTTCCCCAGTTCCTCCAGGATCCACCGATCATCACACACACAGAGTTGCTGAGACCTCAGGGACTGAAGTTCCCACGAGTCTGATGGAAACAGGGAGAGACAAATCCAGGAGGGGATGGACAGCACAACCCTCCACCCCAGGGAGCTGAGGAACAGCCAGACTTGGGAAAATCCACTCATTTTTCAGCCTCCTGAGCACCAGGGCACATAACCCTGAGGCCAGTTCATAAAAACCAGGCTTTGTTCATCCCTGCTGCTGCCAGGGTGATCCAGCAGAGGGTTTGATCCCCTGGGACAAGAACTGTTATGTTCTCCATATCATTCTTAGGGACCTGGATGAAGGAGGAGAACATAAAGGAATAAAAAATTATCCCCATTAGGACTTTTGTGGCCCTGGTTTTCCGTGAGCAGAACCTGGATGAGCTTTGGGATCTTCTGGTCTGAAATCCCTGTGCAGCAGAGCCCCAGCCTGTCTGCATCGTGTATTCCATGTGCAGCACTGAATCCCGGCTTTTCCAGCCTCCCAATGCCTCTGCATGGGTTCTGCTTTGCTGAACGGGCCCAGAGAAATTGAGGAATTTTGCTGCAATCCATGAAAACAATAAAGGGAAATACATCTCTTTTCCTGCCTGCTTAATGTCAGGCCAGCACTCCAGAATAATCCTGTGCCAGCATTCCAGAATAAACCTGTGCCAGTGCAGTGGATGTGTGAGGATGTCCTGAGCTCTGGGCAAGACTCAGGGGAGCTCAGTCCCTGTAAACCCCAGGCCCAGGTGGTGCCAACCACGCTGCTGTCACAGGTAGGACCTAAGGGTCAAACCCAAACCTTCCTCATCACCTCCAACCACGACGTGTTTGGATTCCAACGAGTCTGGAGGGTTTTCAGTCACTTGTAAGTTTTTCTTTCATTTTTTTGAGATGCAGCTGCTTCAGAGTTTGAAGGATTAAAAGCCTGAAAGGCTGGATATCTCCCAGGAAAACCTGCTTTTAAAATCTCCAGCTCTGAACTGGCTGAGTCTGTCGCTATTTGCTGTTTCCTTTCCCTGCAGCAGGAATTTCCTGGCTGAGTGTTAAGCTGCTCCCACTGGCTTGGCTTTGGAATCTGAACTGGAGTCAAGTCACTGGGAAGGACCAGGACAATTCCAAATGTGCCTCCTCAACTTCGCTCCAGGTCTTTGCAGAGCACAGCCAGGGTGTGTCTCAGGCTGGAAATTGGATTTGTGGGGGTGTATTACCTGTGCCAAGGGCTGTATAAAATAATCCAGGGATAATTCCTGCCCTGCCAATAGATTCCATGAGAGCAGATGTACAACAGACCAGGGGGATTATGGATCAATCCCCTCACTGGGAGCTCCAGAGAAAGGCTTGGAGGAGTTACAGGGACTTTCTCTCAATCAGGGCAATGGAAAGTACAAAAAAACCCACCCCAGTTTCACGGAAGTTTTAACAAGCTGGAGGCTTTTTCTGCCTTGGCAGGGAACTGGAAGGAACATTTTCAGAGCAATCGAGAGGTGGTGGGAAAGGTGAGGAGAAGCCACGACGATTTTGGAAACTTGGTTGAGGGAAAAGGCTGAAAATAAAGCAAAGAAACTTGTGCTTGGTAGGAAAGGGAAGAGTCAGAGAGAGAGGGGGGAGCAGAGTCAGGTTATATTTATCAAGGTGACAACCATAACAATATGCTCCAAGTCTGGCTGTTCAAGAACACTTGAAATCCTGAAAATAAAGACAAGAAGATTACCAGATAATTTCATGCAGGAACACATCCTGCACAGATATATTAGGAAAAAAAATGGGATAAGCTTTGCTAAATCTTTTATTTTTAAAACTAAATCTCTTTCTTTTTTTAAACTTCCAGAGGAATAAGGAGAGGGAGCAAACGGAGGGTTGGGACCCAAGTTCCAGCTCTCCATCAATCCCAGGGGAAAGGAAGATGGACACATCAAAAAGATGCAAACCAGGGACGGGTTAAATTAATCAGTGACAGGCCAAAGGTTTGGGAAGGAAAGGGGAGCTGGGAATTTCACTGAACCACAGGAGTATTCAGTAAAACCACCAGAATTTAGGCAAAGGGAAATATCTGATGAAGTTCACCAAACTGTGCCCTCACAGCACCCAAATCTTTTGGGGAAGTTTAGAAAAGTTCCGTTCACTTGGTATTTTAACTCTATTTTTCTTTCAGCTTCCTGGCCATTAAAACAAGAGCCTCCCTGAGTGATTTGGAGCAGGAAAGGAAGGAAGTGGCCACAGTTCATTCTATTCCCATGCCCAGGGAACAACAGAAAAGGTTGGAAAAGCAAAGTGTCCTTCCTGCCCTGTTCATTACCGAGAGCTTCCGAGCATTTGAAGAGGTTTTGGTATTTCTGGATAATTGATCAAAGGCAAACCTCAACCTCTGAACCTCTTTCAGTTGGACCATTATTTCTTCTAAGTGCTGTTTTAATTTTCATCTAATGTCAGGAGAAGTCCTTTATTCTTCCCAGCTGGTCTCAGAGATAAGGGACTAAATCCCCAGACATTAAGGCATCACCCAGCTGTGTCATGTGTCACTTTAGTCTCCTGCTCAGAGCCTTTCTCCTCTTCCCAACGATCTCTGGGATAACATAAGATAATCAGCGAGCAGACAAAAAGGGGAGAAATTTAAAGGGTGGCTTTGAAGTCCAGCCCATGTTCTGGGTTGTTGCTCCTCATTTTCCAGCCCTCTGGGGGATGTTTGTGCTGAAGGGTTAATTCAGATTTCCAAGGGCAGGGAATTCTCTTGGGCTGCACTAGGAGTTGGGATAGAACCTGCCTCAGGTTTCACCATATTTAATAAGGTTTTTCTGTACTCTGAGGAGATGTTGGACCTTGTTTGGTTTTCAGCATTTTATTCCTCCCAAGACACAACCCAGATCCATCAACCAGGGGAGACTCCAGCAGGAATCAGTGACAGAGCAGCAAAGACATGGCACAAACCTGAAAAGAAATGTCTCTTCTACCCCCAAAAACCCAACTCTGACCTTCCCTGGGGACCAAAATTCTCCCGGTGTTGTCTGACACCAGAGGGTGCCAGTGGCTGGGAAACCACCTCGGCGGGTCCTGCAGAGATCCCGGCTCCCAGTGACGGGAATACACGTCCTCAACATCAGGGAATCCTGGAATGTTGTAGGTTGGAAAAGCCCCCTCAGACCATGGAGTCCCCCAGCACTGCCAAGGCCACCACTGAGCCCCAGCAGAGGGAAAATGGAAAGGGCCAGTTCACCACCTGATATAAAACTTTTCAATTTGATTAATCCTCAGCTGAAGGTTTGGTCTAAAATCTTTTATTTCTTCGGCAAAGAAGATAACAATAACTCATGGTTTTCTATTCAGGTATTTCCCCTGTCCCAGCAATGGCAAATTCCCCACCTGGGAAGACCAAAGCCAGGCAACACCAAGCTGGAGCCTGGTTTGCCTTGAACAATATCAACATAAACATGGATTTATAATGACATCACAGTTCATAAACAGGAATTCCAACAGTGCAATTCCCATGGATCATATCCCCACGGAACCATCCCAGTGACAGCTGTAGTTGCACATTTGAAATAAAAGGCTCTGTTTGGGCTGAAAACCCTCTTTAGTGATTAAATTCTGGGCTGAGGGTGCAGAAATAGCTGGGGGGGGGAGTCCTGCTGTCCTGGGATGAGGAGTGACTGAAGCTGGCACTCTGGGATGAGGTTGGATTTCTCTGGGTTTTTTTGACACGGTCCCTTTTCACAGCAGAGCTCCCCTTTTGGTACTGGAACAAATTCCCGAGCTCTGCTGGAATGTCAGGCAGAAATAACCTGCTGCACAGCCAGTCTGCAGGGCCAGGCACGGGGAAAGGAGGCAGGGACTGGCTGGAAGAGCCAGGCTCAGGCTGGCATATGTTAGACAGGAATTAGCTGCCAGTCTCGGCTGGGTGACATTCCCCAGCTGCACAAGTGGCACTGCTAGGGAGGATTTGGAGGCTGGCAAAGTCCCCAGGAGAGGATGGTGCCAGGAAGGGCTGATGACAAGTCAGGCTGGGCCTGCAGTGCCCTGGGGAGGCTTGGGCTGGGTTTGCAGAGCTGGGGGGGCAGTTTGTGCCCTGCAAACACCGAGGGCGTTTCTGACACATCAGCCCCATTCTCTGCAGCTGCTCCTCCAGCTCTGGCACTTAAACTGAGCTGACAGAGGTGTGGAATAGTCCACATTGGAAGAGGCCTCGGAGATGGTGGAGTCCAACCATTCCCTCCACTGCCAAGGCCACCACAAACCCCCGTCCCCAAGTGCCACATGCCTCCAGGAACTCCACTCCTGTGCCAGGGCTGGACAGCCCTTTCCATGGAGGAATTTTCCCTTATGTCCTAAAACATCTTAATATCTTACCCCAAATATCCTAAACCCTAATAGCCTAATCATTAATATCTTAATCCCTAATATCCTATCCCCTAATATCCTAATTATTAATATCCTAACCCCTGATATCCTAATCCCTAATATCCTACACCTCCCCTGGCACAACCTGAGGAAGAAATATTAGAATTACTAAAGAAATACGTATTTTATTACCCAGCCTACTGTAGAAACTTTTCTGTGAATTAAAAGTTAAAAAAAAAAAAAAAAAAGCTCAAGAAAGGAAAAAGAGCTTCAACATTTCCCAGAGCAGGAGAAATGGCAATAACAGTCTAAATTACATCGACACAGTTTCACTCCTGGAGCCTCAGTGACATCTGAAATATATATAATTTATTTTCTTAAGATTATACTTGGCCAAGATTTATGTAGGCAAATGAAAAACTCGAGGCTTCCCTTTGGAAAACAAATAATAAGATTGAAGAAGATCTTGGCTGGGTAAATATAATTCATCCCCAGATTTATTTATTTCTTCCCAGGCTGGGATGTCTCCATCAGATTGCGCTGCTGGAAGGAAGGAAGATCCTTGGGATTGTAAATAAATAACCCGGACAGGCTGAAACTTTTGTTCAGGGAAGTGTTTTGTTTATTGTCACCAAATTGGTGGCACATTATGAATGTCACCAGAGCCTTTCTCCCCTGAGACACAACAGAATGTCCCTGCAAGAGTTTTTTAGGACGAGGGAATTCCAAAGCAGCTCCCAAAGCCATGGAGGGATAAATTCTGTCTGGGATCCAGGATGTACCAGGGGCTGAAGGATTCTGAGGAATGTTTGGGAATAAAGAGGAGATGGAAAAAAAGGGAATATCGGTCTCACTTATGATTTGAAGAACAAGTTTCTTTGCTCAGCCCCCGAAATCTGAACAGAATAAAAACCTGCTTTTCATTTTCCCTCTTTTTTTTTTTCTTTCTCTTCAGTTAAAATCTTCATCCCTGGGCTGAAAGGTCATTTTTTAGTGCTTTGCTGCACCTTTTTTGGTTTTCATTTAAACCTTGTAAAGCACTGACTAAGCTGAGATGGTCCAGGAAAATGAAATATGAGCTTGAGACATTGGTTTGCTCTGCTGGGGAGCAATTGGATTTCTGTGGCCTTTCAGTCCCTGCTTTGGGTTCTGCAGGAGGGAGGGGAAAAAAAGAAAGAGGGAAGATTTTTACTGAAAATAAACTGGGAAGAATTGGCTTAGTGTTGGTTCCTAAGAAAGGGCTGAGTATCCTCTGCCTCTACAAGGCAGATGGCTTCATTAGCGTGACCAAGTGTTAATTACTGTGATTATGTGAAGTGTAAAGGAGAATAATTTTACCTTGTGTATCTTATTGAGATAACAATAAAAACCATCCAAGGGCTTTCTCTGGGGACATTTCCCCAGTGTGAGCACCCACCCGACTGTCCCAAAGCTTTTCCCATGGGAAGGGAGCAGGAATGCTCCCTGGTCACACAGGTGGGATGGCTGTGCCAAAATTCCCTGGGTGGAACTAACTGGGTGTCTCCAGAATTTTCTTTCTGAGGTTTCATGTTAAAGAGAAATGGGGGGGGGAAGTGAGGAATGGGAGTTGTTGGTGTTTGTTTGCTGAGAATGTGGATGGATGGAGGGGGGAGGGAGGGATGGATGGATGGATGGATGGATGGATGGATGGATGGATGGTGGATGGATGGGTGGATGGTGGATGGATGGATGGATGGATGGATGGATGGATGGATGGATGGATGAGTGGATGGTGGATGGATGGAGGGAGGGATGGATGGATGGAGGGAGGGATGGATGGATGGTGGATGGATGGATGGATGGAAGTGGAAGTTCCTCCAATCCTGGATGATCCTGCAAGGCCTAGTTTTGGTTTTTGCCCATTCTCAGGTGAATCTGGGCAAAGGACAGCAGGGAATGGAGGGAGGAATTGGAGCCATTCCCTAGGAAACCCTCTATTTTTAAGATTGTTTCTCTCCTTCCCCCTTCACCCTTCTCCAAGATTATTTTCCAGCTTATTTCTCAAAGTCATGCTGACCCTGTCAGCAGTGAACAGAGTTGTCATGGAAGTTCTGGGACAATATTCCTCAGAAATGGAACTGCCACTGGAACATGTGCACATTGGAGCTGGCAAACATGGACAAC
This sequence comes from Pitta sordida, assembly GCA_013390025.1. Lineage (NCBI taxonomy): Eukaryota > Metazoa > Chordata > Aves > Passeriformes > Pittidae > Pitta > Pitta sordida. The sequence goes on along the minus strand of WEKX01026804.1, from coordinate 600,957 downwards.
TGCCTTTGGGAAACCTCTGGAAGCAGCTTTGAGTGGGGTGTCCTCAGGACAGAAGGAAAAACATCCACATTTAATCTGCCTTCCCTGGAAGTTTGCCACTGTCGCTGTGGATAAAACCAGCACAGATTTCACCAGGCTCTAGTTGAATTTGGGGGTGTAGGTACAAAGCCAGCCTGCTGTCATGTGCTGTCACTCAGAGTTAAGTCCTCCCCACGCTGCTGGTGACAAACAATCTGCAATTGTCCCTCTGCTCTCCCTGATAGGGGGGGTGACTCAACCCGTGGATGAGCACGACTTCACAATAAAATAATCAGTCACTTTGCAATAAAAAAGGGCAAATTTACTCAGCCACTTGGAAGAAAGAAGGAAAGTGCAGCCTAAAATTCCTTTTATTTACAGTGGGAAACGAAGCATGAGTAAGATGATTAGAATTGTAATTAATCAAGAGAGTCAAATACACATTTTGGCACAACATAGAGGAGGGAGCTCTTGGAGAAACACAGAGGGAACCCGAAGTATTTTTTCCCACTGTGATCCCCAGGGGATCCCCTTCCGTAATTTGCTCTGTTTATACCTGTGAGTGAAAGCTGGGCCTCGGGAAAAGGTCAGGCTCATTTTCCCACTGAAATACACACAGTGCACCCAGAGACACGGAACTCTGAGCTTCAGCACAAATGGGCAAACACAACATCTGAGGTATGACAGGGGCAAAGCCCAGAGGAGATTCTCTCTGCAGCCAAGTGGAGCTGGAGTCTGGCTGCAGCTGGGAATTCTATCCCTCTCTGTTCCTTGCCAAACACCAGCTCAGCTCTCCAGATGCTGAAACATCCCTAACACCATTCTGCATTTCTGCCCTCCTTCCTGTGTTATACAGTTGTTGGCATGTTTTCAGCAGCTTCCCTCACTGCACATCCGAATTCCCTGGGATAGGTTTCAATAGCCGGCTGAGAGGCGGATAATCCACCCTTTGTCCCTGTGGATTGAGGGCTGTCTCCAAAAAAAAGAACAACTCCATTGCAGCAGAGACAAGCAGTCAGGAATAAATGTGCCGCTGCTAACAAGCTTGGCTGGGTCAGGCCTTTGTGGGGTGGAACAAAGGGTTTAAGACCATGGAACGTGTTTGGATGGCAGAGAAAATTCTGTTCAGCCTCTGGAATGAACTGGATCGCTGGTGGTTTGTGGATCCTGTCTTGGAGAGATGGATGGATTGGAATTCTCAGGAACTCATCTCTTTGGGAAAGTCACATTTATGTCTTGTTTTCTCAAGTTTAGGCAGCAAATGAAGTTTATATGAGCTTGGCTTGTGATGTTCAGGCACTGCTTCTATTCCAGGGGTACAAACCAGGCCACTTAATTACAAGCCTATTAAAAACAAGAAGTGCAGCTCGAATTGCAAGGCAATAAACAAGAAGAATCTTGTAGAATCATTTTGAAACTGAGAACCATTACAAGCTGCTCCTGGCTATTCACTGGAAAAGAGAAGAACCTTCACTGCCTGAGTTGTTTGTTCATCCATTCAGTTCACTTCCAAGAGCAACACTGAAACTGGGTGTCCTTCAGTTCCCTTCCCAAAACTTGCTGGAATTGGACACAAGTGTCAGGTGATTTCCTCAGGCTTGTTATGATGACATTTGATTTTCTTGCCATTGAAAACACCCAGCCACAGCAACTGCAAAGAGAAAACTAAAGAACTAATGTCCCTTCCCTTCCCTTCCCTTCCTTTCTCTGGTTTTCTTTGGTGATGATTGAAATAATAAGCCTTTCCTGGCTCTGAGCAGGTTGCCCCAGCAGACTGTGAGGAGCAGGTTATTCACCTAAAGCAAAGCAGCACAGCCAGGGAGTCTAAAAATACCCAGGACACCTGGTTGTTCCATCTGATTGCAGGGAATTTAGAGGAGGAGAGGGATGGTCCCTGCAATCCCAGCCTCTTGGTGCAGAGGAACCTTTGGAAGGGCCCATCAGGATCAGGAGTTTGGAATGACTGCAGCAGGAGGAGCTGAGGTAACTCAGGGCTGGGACTCTCCAGCTGTCCAAGGGATGGAATAATTGTGTTTATCCAGCATGGATGTCCCATGACATGGAAGACTCGACTGCAGAACAACAGGAGCAACACTTGACTCACAGTGAGGGCACAACTTGGCTACTTGACCTATTGAGGGGCCAGAAATTTGAATCTTTTTTCCACAAGTTGCTTTCAAAACCTTCAGATTGCATCATTTGGGGTCTGTTAGCAGAGGCTGTAATTAGAATCCCAGAATTCCAGACTGGTTTGGGTTGGAAGGGACCTTAAAGATACTGCAGCTCCTCACACAAGGACCCGACACCACCTCATGATATCAAAACTCAATCAAAAAAAGGGCCCTTGAGAATATGGACAATTTCAAGGGTTAAAGTTTTCAGGAGCCTTTGTCCAGCTCTGCTTTCATCCCTCTCAGCAGCCTCATATTCCCCGAATTAAGCTACTTGTGAATCTTTCTTCTGTGGGAAGATACTTCAGAATCTATTTGTGACAGCCAAAATTCTAAAATATGGGCAAAGCCTGTTCTCCCTCGGGCCCTGTCTTGACACAGCTATTTCTTGAGTACCACTAAAGGGAGGAAAACAAACTCTGAAAGCCCAATTCCTGCCTGGTGTTTCAGCATCAGTGCCCTGATGGATTTGGCCATGACATTCCTTGTGCTGTCTGCTCCCCAAATGACAGGATCTGGGGTCTGGGCAGGTCTGTGTGTACCCTGAGTGGAGCTGGGCATTTAATTGCACCTACATTTATTATTTCAGTGGGGTTTTGGCACCATTCTCTTGACAACACTTGTAAACGAGGCTCCTTTTCCACCAGCCCCTCTGGCATTTGTATTCCAGGAGTTTGGCACTGTGGGTGTTTGGTAATGCCCCCTCCCATCCTTCTCCCAGTAAAAACACCACAATAAATGGTCCTTTTCTCCAATACATCTGCAAAAAAATGTCATTTTCATCCTCATCACACAAGACTTCACTGTTTTGTTGATAGAGATTTATTGTGTTAGATTTTATCTGCCTGTTAAACTCTTCCTGAAGGGTGAGTGACTAATAAAAATGACATTACAGGAATTGCTTGGTGGGGAACAGACCATATCTCCAATTTAGCTTGTTCCTGCAGGCTGAAACTCTTCAAACTGGCCCGAGGGTTGCAAAATAAATTGAGATTGATAAATAATATTTACAGTCTGAGATGGGCTCTGTGTGAGGGGTAGGATCAAGGCCAGGGTGAGGAAGGGAGAGCAAGATCAAAAGAGTTGCAGATTCCTGTAGTACAGGGGGGAAATCTGGAATAAATGAGACTTAAAATTACAGTGGAGTTTGAAGGTGCTGAGCTGGGACATTGCCCTGGTGGCCTCGAACAAGACCTGCCGTGACATCCAGCCAACAAAAGTAGTTGGAAGACAGATAAAACACCCCTTTTTAGTCCTAATAATCACTGATTCAGGTGGTTAGAAGGTTGGGTTTTATTATTTCACCTTCCTCCTCAAATAAACTTCAAATGTATTTGCTGAGCTCAACTCCATGACTTCATTCTCCTCCAACTTCTCCCTTTGCTTCAACTCCTCTGGCTCAGTAAATGCAGGTCTCAGAGAGATGATGTGGAGAATCTATCTGGAAAATCCAGCTAGAAAAAGCTCCCTGGAAGAAATCAGCTGTCTTTCTTCCTTGGGATTCCCTCTCAAACCGATCCCTGTGGCTTAATAAGGAGTTTGGGAATAGGCTGTGAGGGTGATGGAGTCTGGCTGGGCAATGCAGCTGTTTCTCCAGGTCTTCTCATCTGCACATGCTTTTTTCTTGCCTCTTTTTTATGTTTTTGCCTTCCTTGAGTGCATTTCCTTTGGGAAGAGGAGGAAGAAGCATTGCTATCCTGAATTTTGGAGCGCTGCAGTGTCCCTTCAATAACCCTTCAATGTCCCTTCAGTGACCCACATCTGGTTTATTATTAACCTTATAAACTCCTCCTTCTGCCTCCAGAGGGAAAAATGACTTTGGATTACGTGAAGCACAAGAGCAAAGCCTTAATTAATAAGTTTTACACACCTCTAATTGCAGAGGAGGAGCCTGTAACATCCCGTGTGTCTCTTTTTCCCTGGAAGCGAAGCCAATGCAGGTTTGCACAAGTGGTAGGAATTTGGGATTTGGTTCATTTTGAGGAGACAGACAAAAGAATGGAGCCCTGGGGCTGGATCTGGCTGGGATCTGGATCCTGCACAGCTCAGAATTCCCCCTGCTACCCCCTTCTCATGTTATTTATAATAAACAGTGTTTTAATCAACATCTTGGGGACTCCAAGTCCTTCCTTGCTGGGATCCACAACAAACCCTTGACGGGCACATTCACCATTGCAATAACCCACAGCAAGGCTTGGAACTGGATGAGCTTTGGGTCCCTTCCAACCCAAACCAGTGTGGGATTCTATGTAATAATTAAAACTTGGGAATTCTCAGCGTTGATACCAGATCCTCCTCCTGAAGGGATTTCTCAGGAAAGTTGGGATTTAGGCTGGAATAAACACCCTGGCCCCGGGGCTGTGAGACACAAACACTCATTGCAGGTAGCAGCAAGTTTTTTGTTTCCCACAAAACTGGGTTTAGCAGGGTTTATATGAATATGTAAAAGCTTAGATGAATATGTTGATATAAACCTCTACAAAAACCATGGAAGAAAAGTTTTCGGGTGAGCATCACCCTATGAAGGCACACGCTCAGTGCTGCATGTAACACCTCTGCTCCACGGATTTAAGTCCCTAAACAAATTATTTAAAATTGTGAAGGTGTTTTTTCACAGCCCGTGGAGGGCAACACCGTGAGGGGAAAAATGAGGGGCGCGGGGGTTCCCCTGAAATATTGCTCGGGATTTTTGAAGAACGCCTGTGCTGGGAGGGCAGGGCTGGGAGCCTGGAGCCGGCAGGGCGGGGACGACGAGGCTCCCCGAGCTCTCCAAGCCCATCCCGAGGATTCCAGGAACATCCCGGGGATTCCAGGAACATCCCGGGGATTCCAGGATCACCTTCGGGAGCGCTCTGCCCTCAGCGCTGCCCTCACCCAAGATGGCGGCAGAGCAGCCCCCGGGAAGGCGCTGCCCTCCCCAAGATGGCGGCGGAACAGCCCCAGGGAAGGCTCTGCCCTCCCCAAGATGGCGGCGGCGCGCGGCTCTCGCGAGGCGCGGGCGGGGCGGCCCGTCATGGCGGCGGGGCGGCCCCTGAGGGCGGCGGGGCCGGGCGGCCATGGAGCACATCAGCACCCCGAAGGTAACGCTCGTCCCGCGGCTTCCCACGGCACTCCACGGCGGGCTGGGCTGGCTCCCCTCCCTCGGGAAGCGGAGGGGTTACCGCCGCGGGGTGAAGGTGTTCGTGGCAGACCCGTCGCGAGGCGTTTGGGGGGCGATTCCTGAAAATCGCCTTTGTATTGAACCCGAATCCCCCCTCACTCCCAACGAGGGGGTCAAAATATGTCGGGGTTGNGAACAAATTATTTAAAATTGTGAAGGTGTTTTTTCACAGCCCGTGGAGGGCAACACCGTGAGGGGAAAAATGAGGGGCGCGGGGGTTCCCCTGAAATATTGCTCGGGATTTTTGAAAATTACATGTGCTGGGAGGGCAGGGCTGGGAGCCTGGAGCCGGCAGGGCGGGGACGACGAGGCTCCCCGAGCTCTCCAAGCCCATCCCGAGGATTCCAGGAACATCCCGAGGATTCCAGGAACATCCCGGGGATTCCAGGATCACCTTCGGGAGCGCTCTGCCCTCAGCGCTGCCCTCACCCAAGATGGCGGCAGAGCAGCCCCCGGGAAGGCGCTGCCCTCCCCAAGATGGCGGCGGAACAGCCCCAGGGAAGGCTCTGCCCTCCCCAAGATGGCGGCGGCGCGCGGCTCTCGCGAGGCGCGGGCGGGGCGGCCCGTCATGGCGGCGGGGCGGCCCCTGAGGGCGGCGGGGCCGGGCGGCCATGGAGCACATCAGCACCCCGAAGGTAACGCTCGTCCCGCGGCTTCCCACGGCACTCCACGGCGGGCTGGGCTGGCTCCCCTCCCTCGGGAAGCGGAGGGGTTACCGCCGCGGGGTGAAGGTGTTCGTGGCAGACCCGTCGCGAGGCGTTTGGGGGGCGATTCCTGAAAATCGCCTTTGTATTGAACCCGAATCCCCCCTCACTCCCAACGAGGGGGTCAAAATATGTCGGGGTTTGTTTGTTTGTTTGTTTGTTTGTTTGTTTGTTTGCCATTGAGCTCGAGGAAACAGGAGCTGCTGCGCTCGGGTAGCGAGAATACAAATGGTATTTGATTTAATTGTGCCTCTCGCTGCCATGAGGGTGGTTGTGTTTTGGGTTATTGGGTTTATTCTCTGGAATATTAGTTTTGGGGGTGCTCCTTGCCCTGTTCCCTGCCGTGCTTGGCTGGTGCTGCTGTCTCCAGTGCCCTGAAAAAGGGAAATATTATATATAATAGTGATATTTACTGAAAAATGCGACACGCTGGGAAGGTGTTCAGCCCAGACCTCTGCTCTGCAGGTTGCTTTTTACTGACATTTCCCATTATTTATCTCAGACCAATTCAATACCTCCCAAAATCTACTTTATACTGTTAAAACGTGTAGCATTACTGTCCATATAATTATTTTCCTCCATTATTTTTTTGCTTAACGGAGAAAGAAAAATCCCATCTCGCCTTGTGCAGAGGCAGAACGGGCCAGGCGAGGATCGATCCAATCCTGTGAAATGTTTCCCTGCGCTGATGCTTTTTAAAGCTGGTTTTTATTATTCATTAGCTCGGTGTGGTTTCTGAAATGCACTTACCGGCCAGGAAGTGGCTTACAAGAAATAGCCCTTAATGTGTTGGGGTTTTTTTTTTTCAGGGGCTGGAAATTCACACCCGTGTAATCCTGACCACACACGAGTCTTTTCTTTGCAGCTCTTTGTCCTCTCGTTCCTCAGCCTTGGCTGCCCATCCCCTGATCCTGCTCCCGCACTGCTGCTGGACCTGGGCTCTTTGCTGAACCTTTGGGGCTTTAATTCACGGAGAAATAATTGGGGATTCTGCCATAAAGCTGAGTTAGGGTTGCAAGGCTGACCTCAGTCGTATTTTCCTGTCCTGCTGCACGAGTTGTGTGCCAGGAGTTGAGTGGTTGGGGTTCAACAGGTGTTGGAGCAAGGAATTCTCCACACTTGGACCTCAGGAGGAGTTTCCTCATGGAAAAGGTGGTCAGGCTTTGGCAGAGTCCCCATCCCTGGAGGTCCCCAAGGAAGGACTGTTCGTGTCCCTCGAGGCGGGGATGGGGCACAGGTGGGACTCCACGATCCTGGAGGGCTTTTGCAGCCTCGGGGGCTCTGGGATGGTGTCATTTTTCCATCCTGCCGTGGTGTTGCAGGTGGAGAACGTGAAGCTGCTGGATCGTTACGCCAACAGGAAGGCGGCCACCGGGACCTTGTACCTGACAGCCACCCACCTGATCTACGTGGATGCTTCTGCTGAAGTCAGGAAGGAGACATGGGTATGTCCTGCTGGGAACGGGCCTCTGGAATTCCTTTATGTCCCAGAAGCTCAGAATGGGTTGGGAAGGGCTTGGAAGGTTACCCAGTTCCACCCAGGCAGGGACACCTTCCATATCCCAGGCTGCTCCAAGCTGCCCTTGGGCACTCCCAGGGATGGGGCAGCCACAGCTTCTCTGGGAAATCCATCCCAGGCTGTGCCCCCCTCCCAGCCAGGAATTCCTTCCCAATATCCCATCCCTGTGTCCATGGGAAGCCATTTCCCCCTGTGCTGGCTCTGCATGCTCTCATATCCTAAGTGAACAATTTGGGGAATTCCAAAGCTGCCTTTTATACCATTTTAATACCAAATGCTGAACAGAAACAGTTGGTTTGGAAGGAAATGTGGGATGGAAATCACAAAGGTGATGTGGGATAGAGTTCACTCATGGAATTA
>WEKX01026804.1:564631-586213 GCA_013390025.1 Pitta sordida | reverse complement strand
TTTTTTTTAATCTCCTGTTTAGCCACATTAAATAATGTTTTACCAAGTTAATTTTAACTCAGCCAGATTTTATTAGTCTTGAAGAGGAGGAACCAGAATAAGTGAAGGTTTAATTTTATTTTTTTTTTCCACTGAGGACCAGAATGTAAATTTTTAACTTTGCTGCCTCAGCAATGTTTTAGATGTTGATGTGAGGAAAATGCTGCCACAGCCAAATTGTTTTCCTGAGGAAGTGTGCCTTGACCTGGGCACTGCTTGGAGTTGTTCTGGCAACTGTAACATTTCCTCACAGCAATTCTGAGCTGGAACAGGGACAACTGATAAGGAAAACTGGGAAAAGAATGGTTTGGAATTAGAAACTGAGTTGAAAACGTGAGGAATTGTGGCTTTCCAGTGCCTTAAGGGGGTTGTGGAAGGAGGGAGGGGGATTTTTGTAGAGACCAAGACAAGGAGAAATGACTTCCCACGGCCAGAGGGTTGGATGGGATATTGGGAAGGAATTCCTGGCTGGGAGGGTGGGGAGGCCCTGGCACAGGGTGGGCAGAGCAGCTGTGGCTGCCCCATCCCTGGAAGTGTCCAAGGGCAGGTTGGAGCAGCCTGGGACAGTGGGAGGTGGAACTCCCACTCCATTGCTGAGGGAGTGGAAGGAGATGGACTTTAAGGTCTCTTCCCAAGGCCTCTGGGGTTCTGTGGACGGCCAGCACTTGGGAGAGTGACCCCAAGTAGAGCCCAGCCGGAGTGTGAGGGAATATTGGGAAGGAATCCTTCCCTGGGAGGGTGGGCAGGCCCTGGCACAGGTTGGGCAGAGAAGCTGTGGCTGCTCTACCCCTGGAAGTGTCCAAGGCCAGGCTGAGGCAGCCTGGGACAGTGGCAGGTGGAAGGAGATGGGGTCTGAGGCCTCTGGGACCCTCTGGACTGCCACAGTGACAGTGACCCCAGGCAGAGCCAACTGGAGGCTCCTGCAATTCCCCCACGCTCCAGCTTCGTGTTTGCTGCGAGCAGCAGCTCCCTGTGGCAGAGGCGGGGGTGTGTGTCTGGGCTGTGACCCCGCTGTCCCCGCAGGCTGCCCTGTGTCGCTGCAGTCAGCCCCTGGCCGGATTCAGCGCCCGCTGCCCCGAGGACGAGCGGATGCTCCAGGCCATCCGAGAGGCCAACCCCGGGAGCCCCTTCATGTATGTTGTAGACACGAGGCCAAAGGTACCTTCAGGGGCTTGGAGGGGGAGGGGGATTATTGCTAAAGCTCAGCTCTGACCGAGCTCCAGCTCATCCTGGCACATCCCTGGGATATCTGGGCTCAGGAGTGCAGGATCACCTCGGAATGATCCTGAGGTGTGTCCGCGATGGCGCAGCTGGAAGTGCAAACTGGGACAGTGAAGCATTTCCCTGTGCTGAGTTGGGGAGAAGCCTCGGGATTCAGTTCCACAGGGACTTCTCTCTTCTCCCCTCTTCCTGGGAGGGATTGGGGCTGAGGAAAGCAATTCCTCTGCTTTTTTTTCCCCCTTTTAAAAGCAACATTAAAGTTTTCCTGATGTGGAGTTTAAGACAATTCAGCTCTTCTGGGCCACAGCCACACCTTGGGGCCGGAATTTCAGAGCTGAGGGGTTTAATTAAGAGGATATTGCTAAAATACTGCCCAAATTAAATCTCTGNGAGGGAATATTGGGAAGGAATCCTTCCCTGGGAGGGTGGGCAGGCCCTGGCACAGGTTGGGCAGAGAAGCTGTGGCTGCTCTACCCCTGGAAGTGTCCAAGGCCAGGCTGAGGCAGCCTGGGACAGTGGCAGGTGGAAGGAGATGGGGTCTGAGGCCTCTGGGACCCTCTGGACTGCCACAGTGACAGTGACCCCAGGCAGAGCCAACTGGAGGCTCCTGCAATTCCCCCACGCTCCAGCTTCGTGTTTGCTGCGAGCAGCAGCTCCCTGTGGCAGAGGCGGGGGTGTGTGTCTGGGCTGTGACCCCGCTGTCCCCGCAGGCTGCCCTGTGTCGCTGCAGTCAGCCCCTGGCCGGATTCAGCGCCCGCTGCCCCGAGGACGAGCGGATGCTCCAGGCCATCCGAGAGGCCAACCCCGGGAGCCCCTTCATGTATGTTGTAGACACGAGGCCAAAGGTACCTTCAGGGGCTTGGAGGGGGAGGGGGATTATTGCTAAAGCTCAGCTCTGACCGAGCTCCAGCTCACCCTGGCATATCCCTGGGATATCTGGGCTCAGGAGTGCAGGATCACCTCGGAATGATCCTGAGGTGTGTCCGCGATGGCGCAGCTGGAAGTGCAAACTGGGACAGTGAAGCATTTCCCTGTGCTGAGTTGGGGAGAAGCCTCGGGATTCAGTTCCACAGGGACTTCTCTCTTCTCCCCTCTTCCTGGGAGGAATTGGGGCTGAGGAAAGCAATTCCTCTGCTTTTTTTCCCCCTTTTAAAAGCAACATTAAAGTTCTCCTGATGTGGAGTTTAAGACAATTCAGCTCTTCTGGGCCACAGCCACACCTTGGGGCCGGAATTTCAGAGCTGAGGGGTTTAATTAAGAGGATATTGCTAAAATACTGCCCAAATTAAATCTGAGTGTCACCTCGAGGGGCTGAATTTAGGAACCAATTCAGCTGATTCTCTTGGAAGGACAGGGATTAGGAGTGTTGGGGGAGCAAATTAAAACACAAGGATTTTCTTGGCACTCCATGAATTAAATGCAAAGATTTCAAAGTGATTATTTCAAAATTGGGCTTTCTGAGAGCTTGCTTCACTGTTCAGTTATTTTACAGAAACTGCACATTTAGTTGAACCGTGGCAAGGACAAGATGGAAAAATATCTTTTGGGGGAACATGGGGAATGTTTCAGGTGTTGTTCCAGACTGTATTTTGCCTTTTTTTTTCTACTGTGACATTTCCCAGCCATCACCTCTCCTGTAATTCTCTGTATTTTTACAGCAATCACTGAATGTTCTTTTGGTACAGACACTTCCAGTGTCAAAGATATCCCACTCAAATCCATCTTCTGGTGGCAATTTTTGGTGAAAAGGGGAGAATTTATTAACTGGTGACATTTCTCCTTCTAACCCACCGTCTCTGAGTGGTAGAACTGGGGTTATTTAACAGCTTTAAAAACATCTCTATTATATCTGACTCTTCTTTCTCTCCTCTCTTTGGAGCCCAGATTGATTTGGAGCCCAAATTTATAAGGGGGGAGGTCAAGCTGCTCTGCTTTTTGTCCCCACTAAAGATTTCCTGCAGCTCTTCAGTTGTTTGGGATAATTTTTAGGGCTTCTTTTCTGCACTTGCAGTTGGTTGCTGTGCCCTTGCTGCTCAACTTGGATGTTTCTGTGTTTCCCTCAGGTGGCTTTATTTCATCTTGTATGTATGTCTGGGGAAAGCTCGGGAATTCTCTTCCTATTTCTAGCCCCCCATGTGTGTGTGTTATTTGGAAAAAATGCCTTTTTGGTTTCCTTTGCTTCTCTCTGGATTTTCTTACAGCAGCCAGGGCAGGTTTAGTGATTGAAACAGTAAAAAAAATTGGGGTTTTGATCTTCTAAGGAATTCTGTCCAAGGTTTTAACAGGACTGGAGAGCGTGGTGTGATTTTAGTGGGAAAAACTAGAATTAACTGGGAGGTGGGGAAGCACAGCTTTGTTCCGTCCATTTGCTGGGAGGTTTTAAAAAAGAAGGACTTTACAATTTATTGTTTGGTTGGTTTTCTTCTGGAAATACTTCTCATTTTCTCTTCTTTTCTCTCCCATTCCCCTGGATTTTCCCAGTTAAATGCCATGGCCAACAGAGCTGCTGGGAAGGGCTACGAGAACGAGGACAACTATGAGAACATTCGCTTCAAATTCATCGGCATCGAGAACATCCACGTGATGAGGAGCAGCCTCCAGAAACTGCTGGAAGGTGGGAATGCTGCCTGGAGTGGCCCTGGGGATCAATATCCTCCTTCTGAGGGCTCAGGGTTGCGTTGGAAGCCGAGTGGAAATTGGAATTATTGATGTTTTTAAAATGCTTTTCTGCCTCGTGTTGTCTTTGTCCTTGGGCCTGGTTTAGCAGTGGATCAGAAATAGCAATTAACACTAAAAACGCCTTAATTAATGTGCCAAATTAACAGGAAAAGGCTAAGAAATAGTGTATTTTACAACCACGGTTCCTTTATGAGCTATTGAGGGAAAACGAGCAGAAGTTGTTTAGGAAATGCTTTTTGAGCTTTGCTGTGTTAAAAAGAGGATTTCTGATTTAAAACAGAGTTTTGGCAGAATCTTTCAAAGGCCTCAATCTCCTCCATGCCTCCTTCTTACCTTTCATTTATTTCTGACTTCTTTTAACTAAAACTTGGCCTTAGCACCTACAAATATATTAAATTTATGGCCCTGCAGGGTCTGTGGTGACCTTGGGCTCTTCACACAACTCCAGGCCCTCAGATTTCTTTTGTGGGGGAAGAACAGGCAGAATAAATCACTTGTTTGCTCCCAAATTCTCCTTTAACAGGGATAAAATCCCTCTCACTGGTGTTACTGAACTTTATTGATATCAGTATTTTCTGTGTTCTCCCACAGTTTTTAATTCTGCCACCAGCAGTTCCTGTGGTTTTTAGGCAGGACCTTAAAAGCTGAGTTTTTAGGAGGTGCAGGAGCTGCTGTTGAATTGATTCCTGTGGGTCTCTTGGCAGTGTGTGAGATGAAATCCCCTTCCATGAGCGATTTCCTCACGGGGCTGGAGAACTCGGGCTGGTTACGGCACATCAAGGCTGTCATGGATGCAGGAGTCTTCCTTGCCAAGGTAAAACTGCAGGGGGATGAAAAAAACTGGCATTTGGGAGCTCACTGGGAAGGGGCTGGAGTTCCTAAGGCTTTATTAGAGCTCATTGGAAACCTTTAAAATCACGGAGTGTGACTCAAATTAAACACTTTTGCAAGTGGTGCAAACTGGGAACCCCGTGCTGGTTTCTCAGCCACCAATAAATAAAGCTCTGCCTTAGCTGAGGGCTTGTTTTGAGCAGTTTTTCTCCTGCTTTTATGGGAAGGAGACACTGTAAATGTGATTTTTTTTCCCACGTAATCCTCATTTCTGCAGAGCTTGGAAAGTCAGGAAAAGGAGAGAAGTCCCTAAGGTTCCTCAGGAGTTGTGAAGAGTGTGCAGGAAATCCCTGGGGAGAACAATGAGATTAATTCTCTCTTTACAATTTTAATATTCCATTTTTTTTTATCCAGCATGAAAATTTCCTTGTGTTTTTTCTGCCACCAGTACAAGTTACAAGGGGAGGGTGGTTTGCCCTATGGGAGAAGGTTGGGATCAGCTCTTCTGATTTGAATTTTATAATCTCCCTGTGTCCAACCCTTTACTCAGACACCACATTCTCCCTCAGAGGAGGGGACTGGGAATTCCTGGCTGGTTTGGGATCACAGGGTCTGGTTTTCACTGACAAAATCTGCTGCAGCACTTTGTGCCTGTTGGGTTTTCTCTGGGTCCATGGGATGGAGAAATGATGAATATCCCAGAGGAGAAGTGATACATATTCCTCTGGGTTTGAAGGAAATCCCAGGGAGTTTTTTTAGGGATGACATTTAATTCTTGCAGGCTGTGAGGGAGGAGAAGACCAGTGTGCTGGTTCACTGCTCCGACGGCTGGGACAGAACTGCCCAGGTCTGTTCCCTGGCTGGGCTCCTCCTCGACCCCTTCTACAGGACTTTCAAAGGCTTCATGGTAAGAGGGAGGTGCTGGAATTCCGAAAATTCCACTGGCAACAGGGCCTAATGAGGTGCTTTCCTATCCACACAAAGCAGTTTGGATTCTGGAAGGAGCTTTAATTGCTCCCAGCAGCTCGGGATTCCCAACTCCCAAATCTTTGTGTTCCTGGGTGTCCAAACTGGAGGCACTAATGAGAGATTGCAGCAGGAGGTGGGGGAGTAAAGGAGGCAGCTCTGGCAGGAATCCACCACAAAAAAGTGGTGGAGGAGCTTTTTTACCTGCTGGGATTTCAAATGAGGTGCCCAGGGCGGTGAATAACCTGAATATCAGTAAAATCTGCATCATTTCAGACCTTTGGCAAAGCAATTTCACAGGTGTCCTTGCAGTCACATCTTATTAAATTAAACACATCTCTTGTAAACAGAGATGTGAACAATATTTCTGTTAAATACCTGAAGTTCTCTCTTGTTAAAGAGAGATGTGAGCAATGTTTCTGGTTAAATTCCTGCTGCTCTTTCTCCGCAGAGATCTTCTTTTAAAAGATCCCTAAAATCACAGCCATGCAAATTTGACCTCCTCCAGTGCCAGCAGTTGCGTTTCACGCTGGTTTTATTCTTTATTACTTTTCCTTCTGGGTTATACTGCAGTTTATTAACAGTTCCAATTCCATCCCAATAACCCAGCAAGGCAAGGAATAATGGATGCACCATCAATCCCATGGATCCTTTTAAGACATTTTAAAGGAAAAAAAACACTGTTTCCTTATTATTTTTCTTATACCCAGCCCAGGGATTCTATTTTAAAAAAAGAAATGAGTTGTTCTGATTCCATCCTGAGCTCCTCAATCCCCAGCTGTGCTTCTGATATTCCTATTTTTGTGTCAAACATTGAATTCCAGTTGCTAAATTCAATAGCACACAGGGCAATATGAACCTGTTAATCCTTTTAGCTCGGTGTGTTTATACGTCCTGATTTGAACAACATAAAAAGGCCCTTCAAACAGTACCAGACTTGTTTGGGATTTTGATGCCATTGCACTGGATAATCTCCAAATCACAATTTCCATTGATTTCTTTGGCATCAAAGGCTTCATGTTGCTTTTGGATCAAATTAAAGCTCTTTTTTTTCTTCTTTTTTTAATGCCTGGTTTTGAAACTGCAGGTTCTGATAGAAAAGGAGTGGATTGCAATGGGTCACAAGTTCTCCCACAGGTAAGAGAAGCACGTTTTTGGGGGGAGCGATTTGGTGAGTTTGGCTGTGAAATCACAGAATATTCTGAGCTGGAAGGGCCCACAAGGATCATAAATTCATACAGTGTTTTCAGGTTTGTGTGGCCCCATGAAAAACTGGAATGGAACGGAGGAAAACCTGGGAAAATTGTGGCCAGGGCTGGGATTCCATCAGGGGGTTCTGATTGCTTTACAAAACCAGAGTTTGGAAGATCCTGTTTGAATTCTGAGTGTTTTCCTCCCTGGGAAATTGTATTAGGAAGAGGTTTGTCACAGAAAGAGTGATCCGGATGTGGAATGGGCTGCCCACAGAGGTGGGTCACAGAGTGGCCAACAGAGTTGCCCACAGAGTTGCCAACCCTGGAGGTGTTCAGGGGGAGGCTGGATGAGGTGCTGAGTGATCTGATCTAGATGTAGATGTTGGGTTTAGTTGGATTATAGGTTGGACTTGATGGTCTTCAAGGTCTTTTCCAACCTTACCAACCCTGTGATTATTTCAGGAGTGCCAAGGTTGCGAAAGCCCTCCAGGATCAAACCCAACCCCTGTCCCCAGGTGCCACCTCCACGCTGGGCACAGCCTGTCCCCTCCCTGCCATCCCAGCAGGTCCCTCGGGTTTACAATCCTCTCCTGGAACACGATCCCAGCTCCTCTTTTCCTGTTGGTTTGGCCCTGTGCAGGTGTGGCCACCTGGAGGGGGACCCCAAGGAGGTGTCGCCGGTGTTCACGCAGTTCGTGGAGTGTGTGTGGCAGCTCCTGCAGCAGTTCCCCTGTGCCTTCGAGTTCAACGAGAGGTTCCTGCTGGAGATCCACGACCACGTTTACTCCTGCCAGTTTGGCAACTTCCTGGGCACCTGCCACAAGGAGCGGGAGGAGCTCAAGTGAGTGGGGCTTTGGGGGGCCACAGGAGTCACCTGGAATGTCACCAGAGGGGATGTTTGGATCCATTTGTGTCCCCTCAGGTTGGTTCAGCAGGGGGAGAGGCTAAAAAAATTACATCCTGAAGTTTGGACCTCACAAATAATTTGGAAATACCTCTTTGGGCTCTTTTATTTTACGTTTTTATTTTATTTATTCCTCAGCATCTTGTGGTTGTTAATCAAATAATGTGCCAAAAGAAATCCTTATCTCCATTTATCTCCATCTACACCCAGCAGTTACTAATCCACTCGCTGCTTTATTTTAATAATGAAATCTTATTTGTACTTTCCAGAATCTTTGAGAAGACCCATTCCCTGTGGCCTTTCCTCTTCCAGAGGAAGCAGGAATTGAGAAATCCTCTGTACAAGGGGTTTACAGCCTACAAAGAGCTCCAGCCCAACACCCTCCCCTTCAGTTTCCAGTAAGTTGCTCATTTACGAAGGGGGACACTTCCTTCCTTCTCCTCTGGGTTGATAATTCGGGTTTAATAATGTAAATTTGCATTCATTAGCTTGGTTTGTTTGACTTTTCCCCCTCCAGTCCTCATCCCTAAACAGAGGGTGAATTTTTTTTAATAGCTGCTGGAATTTAAAACATTATTTTCTCTCTGCTGTTGAGAAAGACAAGGAAAAGCAGAACTTTGAAAATAGACCCACGCACCCCCTGACTGTCACATTTAGGAAGTTCCTCCTTTCCTCCTTTTGCTTTTATGTAAAGGAAGTCTTCCAAGGAGGAATTTTGGTGCCCAGCCACTGCTTTTTACACCCACTCAGGGTGTTTTTCCCAAGGGGCGGGTTCTGGTTTCAGGGTTCACAGGTTATTCTGAGTTCAAGGGACCCACAGGATCATCTGGTCCAAGTCCCACGTGTTGCAAGTGAAATGTTGATTTTTTTTTTCTGTTTCTGGACCCTGGGATGCAAAACATGGTTTGAAACATGTTTTGTGTGTGGTGACTGCTGGGCTTTAATAACAAATTAGGAGCTCAGGCCAACTGAGGACTTAAAGACAAGCTGCCCAAGAAAAGGGAATTTTCCTCCTGTCTTACACCCACTTTCAGATTTTTAACTTTCAAATCCCTCCTGGTGCTACTCAATTCTCTACCCCAAGGCTGGGGCAGCGTTTCAAACCAATTCCTAACCTGGAGATCTTCCCTGCAAGGCCACTGTGGTGGCAGTGGTGTCCCTGTGCTGCTGATGGCCTCTCCCTGCCCTGTTCCAGGTTCTGGTGTGGGATGTACAATCGCTTCGACAAGGGGATGCACCCCAAGCAGTGTGTGCTGGACCAGCTGCTCACCTGCACCAGCCACAGGGGCAAACTGGAGGAGAACATGGTGGAACTGGAAAATGTGAGGCACCAAACGGTCCTGAAGGGGCTGGGGGGCTTTGGGAAATGTCCCGGGGGGGGGGAAATGAGGGTTCAGTGACAGGGCTGTGTTTGTGGGGCTGAAGTGACCCAAAACACTCTCCAACCAACTGGGAAATACTAAAAATAGACCAGGGAGAAGGTTATTGATGCCCTTGGCCATGTTACTGTGGTGCTGAGAACTTCAGTTATTATATTTATTTATTATTAATTTATTATATTAGTATATTATAGTACTATATTATACTATATAACACACAAGTATATATTATTTATATACTCTATGCATATGTATTTATATACTTTATGCATACGTATTTACATATATTATATGGTATATTTATTTATTAATTCTAGGTTGGACTAGATGACCTTCAGGGTCTTTTCCAACCTTCCCAGCCCTGTGATAGTGTAATTTGTGACAGACATTTAAGGATTGATGCCCTTGTACTTCAGGGCTGGACAAGAGGCAGTTGGGAGTTTTTTCTGGCCTCTGGGAACAGCATCTTTCACTAATGAATTGTTTTCTCTGTGCAGAAGCTCCCTTTCCTCGAGGGCCCTTTGCCCAGTGACCTGCCCTCCATCCCTGCAGCCGGACCCGCTGCCCCCCGAGGCCTGGCCCCCCCCGAGGGCTGTGGAGGGGGAGCCCCAGCCGTGCTGAGCAATGGGACCCCAGCGGGAGGCTGCGCTCTGGGCCACCATTCCCAGGATCCCCGGGAGCAGCCGTGAGGAGCTCTGGGCTGCTGGAGGAGCTCTGGGGGGGCACTGCACACCCCCCGTTCCCGGCTGAGCGGGAGTCTGGGTGTGCTGGGAGAGCTTTGGGACACAGCCCCGGGCAGCTGGAACGCTGCAGAGCTGCCTGCAGTTCCTGCCAGCTCCAGGGTGTGCCCGAGGGCTTGTGAAACACCCGCTGGGGGCTCAAGGGGCAAGAAAATCATGGCCCGGTGGCCGCACTGGGAGTTGGGACGTGTTTGTGAGCAGAGAGGGCAGGATCTGAAACCGAGCCAGAATTCCAGGTCCAGCTTCCAAATGCTCCGAGCCAGTGCCACCCTTTCCCAGCTGGGAATGAAGCTCTGCATGGAATGAAACTCTCCCCCTGGAGCACAACGAGGCACTTTTTGGTTCCTGTGCTTTTTTACCCCCTCCCTGTGCCTTTCTCCGAGCCCAGGCCCGTGTCCAGCCAGGCCCAGGGGCTGCTTTCAGTTTTATAGGGAATGTTGGGGCTTTGGAGTCAGGATTTTTAAGGAGGTTTTTGACCTGCTGGAGCCTTGAGTTCAGCAGCTCCTTTTTAAGCTGAGCATTCCAAGAGTAAACTTTTGTGGATCTCATTTATTGATGGGAGACCTGTGACACCTGGAGTTTGGGATCAGGAATGAGGAAAGTTAGGACAACGTTTAGATGGCATTTTTTTCCTCCTGTTTTATGGATCTGGTTAAGCTGAAGCACAAGAGTAAACTCTGTTTTAAGCTGGGATCAATGTGCTTTCCCCTCATCCATGGACGAGGCAGGTTTAAAACAAGTGGATTTCTACAGAAATCCTGTGGAGGAACAAGTGTTTGTTTCCCCAGGGAATGTCTATCCTGGGTCACTCAAAGATTCCATGGAAAACTCCCACATTCCCTGTTCTGGCCAAGCCTCTGGAGGTGTGGGAATTACAAACAGTCCCTTTGTGCAGCTGAATTCCTGTTTATTAAGTTCTAAAATCAGGGTTTTCACTTTCCTAAAGAAAATACTGAAGTGAGCCTTCCCAATCTCCAAGAAAAAGGAGAAACAATCCATGAAACCATCAGAAAATGCAAAATTGTCCCTCATGTGTTTATAACTCACAATGAAACCACCAAATTTGGTGTTCAGGGCAAAACAGGAATAAAAAAACCCAACCAGAAACTCCCCTGAGTGTCTCACTTTGGGTAAAAAAAAAAATCTGTATTTTATTAAACCCATGAAAAGAAAAGGGCACCAGCTGAGGACACGGAGTTTCTTCCCTGCCTGGAGTGGCAGAAAGGGAATTTGTTCATATTGGGGGATTGTCAGTCACCAAATAATGGAGTTATTTTCACAGAAGGAATGGGAAAGGATCCTTTCTTTCCAGTGGTCCCATCTTCCTGGGAAACTCCAGAATGGGAAATACTGACCAATTATGACCAATTACTGACCAATTTAATGACCAGTTATTTTAGACTTCGTCGGTTCTCTTAATACCTTTAGTTAGTTTTCATTAGCGATACAGACTTGCAGGGGCTTTTGGTCATGACATGAATTAATTATTGTCTAAAACCAGCTTGCAGGAGGATTCTGGAGCTGTTTACACACTCCCTTGTCTTTGGAATTGCTATAATTACCTGGGGAAAAAGATGGAATAATTATGAATTATCCCTGAAATGTGCTGCTGAGTTACACAAATCCTTCACCACTGGTTTCTCCAAGGCTTTTCCAGGCCCCTCCAAGGGAGTCCTTGTGTGCTGGGCTTGTTTTTATAGGGCCTAACCCAGTTTCCATCCCATCCCTGAGGGGATCCCTGCTCTGAGTGTCTTGGTTTTATTGTAATTATTACCCAGCACTTGATGAGGAACCAGGTGAGGCTGGTTCAGGGACAGCAGCCAGGTGGTTCCCGCTGCAGTTGGTGTCATTTTTTTAGGGCAGATATTCCAATAATTCCATTATTTTCATGTCCAGCATCCCCTTGGCAGCTCCAGCTCCCTGGTGGGTCTCCCATTCCATTCCTCTGGAAGTGCAGCTGTATTTCATGTAGCAAATCCTGGGAGAACTCGTAGCACTGGATCCCAACTTCCCTCCTCCTCCACGAGCTGATCTTCGTAGGAACATCCCTAAAATGCTGGCTGGGAATGTCCCTGTTGCTGTTTTTGTCGGTGTCACTGTTGAGGGACAGTTGTGTCGTGGGTGATGAAACCCCCACCCTGTGTCAGAAAGTGTCATTTTAGTTAAAACTGCTGCTTAACAAAAATAATCCTTGTCTTTCCACCCGTGTCTTTTCTCTGGAAATGTGTTTCGTCCCGGGAAGTTTCACTTGTGTCCTCGTTTATTTTTATTTCCCTACAAAAAATAAACAACTTGCCTTTTTTTGGATTGGTGTGTTTATTGGCTGGTAATTAATTCAAAGCCTCGCTCGGGGAGGTGAAGTCAATTAAAGGGTTTGAAGTAATGAGTTTATCTAAGAGTGTGGAGCCACTTCCCATTTACAGAAGAGAAATGGGGTGGTCTCACTGGTTTGGGGGGTGCAGGGTCTTAAAAACAACCCAAAAGGTGATATTACCAATGAAATTCATTAAATTCTAGTGTCTTCTGTGCACTGGGCTCCTCTGGTCTGTTAAAAAATTAGATTTTTCTTCATATATACCCAAATATCTTTATGTATTAAAGCCAAATATCTTCAGTGTTTTCTTCCTCCTGGAAAGGTGTTTGTCCCTCAAGCACAGGTGACTCCAGAACCTTCCTGAGGAACATCCAAACCTTCCTGGGAGAGGCTGAATCCAACTTTTGTGGAGCACAAAATTTCCAGGAGAAGATATTTTTCCTGTTGACTTCTGAGTGAAGAATCCACAGTCCAACTGCTGCTGGTGTAATTTAAAATTTCTCCTTAATCCCATTCCTTTTAACCAGGACTATGGAGTCAGGGTGAGGTGTTTGGAACAGCCCCCAAGGAATATTTTCCACCTTAAAAATGGAGATTTTCTGTGTATTAAGGCAAAAAAATCACCTCTGGCCTTTGGCTACACTCAGTCCCCTGGTGTTTCAGAGCTTTTTTTTTCCTCCTTCTTAATTTTAAATGTTCTTAACGTTGCCAGTGAAATCCTTCATTTCCCTTAATTAGACTCGCCTCGCATTTAATTGGATTATTAACATTAGCACAGACCAGAATTGATAAAGCTGCAATTTGCATTTGGGGGTGATTTGGACACAAGGTGTGTTAATTGTAGTTTCCCTTGCCTGTAAACAGCCTAAAAATGGGAGTAATTTGTATTTTCCTGCCGTTGAAGGGATTGGAGGGATGGGGGGGGTGGGATACAAAAGGCAGCAGCCCTTGGAGTTACAACCCTGAGGAAGGGTTTATTTGGGAATAAATCAGGGCAGGGCCCTGCTTCCCATTGCAGTGGGACTGGGAAAACTGGGAGCTGTTCATGAATCTCACCTTTTTCTCCCTCTCTTGGACAGATCTCAGCCGTGGAAGAGGAGCGAGGAACCCACCGGGAACCCATAACCCCCCAGAGGGGTCAGGAGCTGCTCCCGGCCCTGGTTCCACCCCTGGAAGTGTCCAAGGATGGGCTGGGTGAGGTTTGGAGCAGCCTGGGATAGTGGCAGGGGGGTGGAACTGGATGGTTTTCAGGATTCTTCCCAACCCAGCCTGTGATTCCGTGCTCCAGGCACGGAGCTGAGCTCCTGGGGCTCCAGTGCTGCCGGAATTCCTCGAGGAACTGGAGCTCCTGGGGGAGAAGCTGCAGTTGCTGTGGATTCCTGCTTCATTTCTAACCGTAGACTTTGTGTGTTAAGCCACCAAATAAATCGGGCAGTGGCTGTGCAGGGCAGCCAAGGAATGTCTGTGCCCTCTCCTGGATAAACCTCGGATCACAGAGCTGCTGGAGCCAGCAGGGGGGTGGGAGAATCCACGGGGAGAAACACTGGGAAACTCCAAAGCTCCGAGTGACTCCCAGTATCCCCAGTTAGTAACTGCATTTCTGACCTTGAGGACTGGGAGTAAATCCTTAATCCCTGCAAAATCATTTATTTGGGGCTGTTTAGCTGCAAACTTTGAAATCAGGGTGCTTAGCAGCCTTAAATCCAAAAAGCTCATTAGCTCCCTCAGCTGCGTTAATAACCATAATCTCTTTAATGGAGGCAACTCTGGCCAGGATTTACCTTCCCCAAACCCCCTCATTGACTGGCATTAGATATCCTTCTGGCCTCTAATTCTTCCCCAATTAACAGCGAGCTGATGCAGAGTTGCTGTGCTGGAGCTCAGGACACCCTGCCCAGGAAGGGAAAGGCTTTTCCTGACTCCTCGGCCTTCCCTGGAGTTGGGAGCATTGGGAAGCTCGTCCCAGATGGGTCAGGTTTGTCTGATGTGGACATTCTGGTGGGATGTCTGGAAGAGCAGAGCAGGGAGCCCCAGGAGTGGTTCCAGCTGAGGAGGTTTCCCAGGGAGCATTTCCTGGGCTTTGCTTCATTAGGATTCAGTTTAATCTGCTCCTCACCAAAGAAGCTGCTCTTGTTTCCTAAGATCTCTCTTGCTTAACAACTCAACAGCAGCAGCAGCAACAACAACAGAATAAACAGTTTATCATTCATTTTCCACTCAAGGGTTTTCCTTTCATCTCCCAAGTTTCCTACATTTCACATTTCCTAACACACGTTCACTGGGTTGTCTGCATTCCCTTTTTTCCCTTTAGAACACTCTGTCTGTTTAATGGCTCCTTTGATTCCTGGGTTTCCAGCCAGGCTTTTCTGACTGCAGCACTTCCAGCTCCATAATAAACCCCCCCACTTCTCCTCCGGTGTTTGTCCACATAAATACTCCATAATTCCACTTGGTTATCTGACCTTTTTGGAGTCATGATCTATTTTCAAGTGGAGATTGAAACTGGGAGGAAGCCCAAAATCTAAACCCGAGGAACATTGACCATTTTCCTGCTCCCCAGGCTCTCCCAGGAGGTGACACAGGGACATCACCCATGGTTTGAAGAGATCCCTGATTTCACTGGAGATTTTCCTGCTGGATAATGTGGCTCCCCTCTGGTTATCTCCCACCACTGATAACAAACTGCCAGACAGTTCCTGCTCCACCACTGAGGAGTTTGGAGAGGGTTTAAAGGGAACTGGATAAAATATAGTGACACTTCCCAGCTGCCAGCTTTTGATAAGAGCCCCAGTGCTGCTCCCTACTCCTTTTGTTTGCCCTGGACGGTTTCCTGCCTTCCTCCTGCTCCTTAATTTTCCGAAGCCAAGGCCGTGATTCTTCCTGGCAGGTGCAGCTGGAAGAGAAACTGAAGGAGAAACTCGGGAGGAAAGTCTGGACCGTCTTCGATGCCTTTTGTCCTTCTGGTGTTCAACAAACAACTGTGGATGTTGCAAATGAACATTTGCATTGCTGTGAGAGGGGAGAAGGAGGGCAGCAAAGGGGGGAAGAGGGAATTTGGGTGGCTGGCAGCAGCCAAGGTGGGGGACCCCCAAACCACCCAGTTCCTGGGATTTCTGGGAGGAAAGGGCGAGGAAAACACTTTGTTTGAGCTCAGATGGGCCGAGCAGCCTCCAGCACCTGTCCCAGGCTCCCCCCACCTCGCTGCCCTCTCTATATTTACCCAGGGGGAACTGTCCAAGAATGGAAGTGGAAAGATAAAACCCCAGAGGGGCTAAAATTAGCCCCGGCCCTGTCCCGCCGTGGCATTTCAGCTGTGAGCTCCACACCATCCACCCCATCCCAGCACAGCAACGTCCCTCCTGCTCCTGCTCTCCGGGTTCATCCATGGGGGGACTCTCCATGGGACCCCCCCGGGCTCGGCTGCTCTGAGCATCCCCCTCCCCAGGTGAGGCAGCGGCTCCGGGAGCCCTGGGCAGGGGCGGGAGGCTGGAGGGAACTGGGAACCAATGGGACAAGTGTGTTCCTGTCACAGCCCCTTTTTTGGGGGGGTCACAATGCCTGGACAGGACGTGGCAGCTTTCCCTGAGCTGGGCAGGCCCTGGCACAGGTTGCCCAGAGAAGCTGTGGCTGCCCCATCCCTGGGAGTGTCCAAGGCCAGGCTGGAGCAGCCTGGGGGAATGGAAGGTGTCCCTGCCATAGCAGGGGGTGGAATGGGATGAGTTTTAAGATTCCTTCCAACCCAATCCCTTGTGGGACTCCATGAACTTTGGTTTGAGCTCTGCTGGTTGGAGAACGTCTGTGAGCTCTCCACAGGAACCTCCCTTTAAAGACACTATTTCTGTGTTCAGGAAATGTTACTGCTGCTTTTCTACTTTTCCACATTGGGAATGTAACTTGGAATATGACTTTCTTTTCGAATCAAACCAGCACTAACCCCCCCGACCCCATTAGCCATGTGGGTGGGGTGATCCCAAAGCTCCAGAGCTCATTAGCAGCGTGTCTAATGAATAACAGCAACGTTAGAGTTTCTCACATTTCAATATAAATTCCATATAAATTGGGGTAACGGGTGGAAGCCCGGCAGAGCTTTGCTGTCACTCAGAGCCATCAGACTTGTCCCAGCTGTGCCGAGGTGTGGCAGGGGGGTCACTCCAGGCTCGGGGGTGGATTTGGGACGGGCCCCCCGGGACCGCCCCGTTACCAACAGGCTCCTTCCAGAACAAGGTTAATTGCTCAGAGCAGCCCTTCCCCTTCTCCAAGGGCAGATCGGAGACCCAGCTCTGCCTCTGCTGCCTCTCCCTGGGAAACCCGAGATGCCGCAGGGCTGCCGAGAAATTCCTCTGCCCTTCCCATTCCAGCTGCTCAGGTGCCGGGACACGGCATTCCTGTCCCCTGCTGCCACTCGGCTGCTGAGGGACTGCACCCAGTCCCTGCTCAGTGTGACCAGCTCAGCATCCCCTCCATAACCCCCCCTGACCCTTGGTGCAGGAGAAAGGAAAACCGTGAAATTCTAATGGCATCATTTTAAAGGGAGATGCTGAAAGATGTTCGACCCCCTTCGCACCCACCTCATCCCTGTTTTGAAACCCTATGAAAGGTGGAGGGGGTGAAAACCTTCCATCACTGCCGGCTTTCCATCCAAGCGTCCTGAAACACTTGCCTCCTGCTGTTTTCCAAGGTGCCCTCGGCTCAGCAGCTCCCAGGGAAAACATCTGGATGGGGATTGCTGGGAGATGGAAGGCTTCACCCAGCAGTGGGAGCAGGGGCCTTGCAAAATCCTGTGGCACCCAGAGCCTTCCCGAGCTCCTGGTCTTAGTACTCCATGAGTAATCCAATGCCCTTTACCCCTCTCAGGGGCAGTGCTGCAGTGTTGAATAACTCAAAACAAATAAGTGAAAGTTTCTGAGCTTCCCAACAAAACATTTCTACTCCGACACTCCAGTCAATTCTCTTGGCATGCTCTTGATCTAAATCCAAAAAGGATGTGGACCTGTTGGTCCAGAGGGGACCATGGAGATGCTCCGAGGGCTGGTGAGATGGGCTGAGAGCTGGGAATGTTCACCTGGAGCAGAGGAGGTTCCAGGGAGACTTTGGAGCCCCTTCCTGAGCCTAAAGGGGCTCCCAGAGAGCTGGAGAGGGACTGGGGACAAGGGATGGAGGGACAGGACACAGGGAATGGCTTCCCACTGCCAGAGGGTTGGATGGGATATTGGGGAGGAATTCTTCCCTGTGAAGGTGGGCAGGCCCTGGCACAGGGTGCCCAGAGAAGCTGTGGCTGCTCCTGGATCCCTGGAAGTGTCCAAGGCCAGGTTGGAGCAGCCTGGGACAGTGGGAAGTGCCCCTGCCCTTGGTGAGGAATTGGAATTAGATGGTCTTGGAGGTCCCTCCCAACCATTCCATGATTTTAAGGGTTCATGACCCTCACAGCTGTTGCTGCCTCAGCCCTTCACCCACGACTTTCCTCCCCGTGGTGGCAGGATGGAGCCATCATCCTGCACCACATCCTGCACATCACCAGCACCACAACCCAGCCTTCTTAGTTGACTTTTTTAGAATCCTCCACGTATATTGTATTAACAATAAAGCTACACAAAGCAGGTGTTGGTGCCAGGGGCTGGTTCTAACCCGGCTTTGTCGTCCTGTAGACCTTTGGCTTTCTCCTTTACGATGACAGCGGTGCCTGGACGACACCCCCCCCAAAATGAGCCTGATGGACATCAACAAAATGTTCTCCATGCTCCAGCCCGGGGACGACGAGGAGGACAACGGCGAGAGCGAGGAGCTGAGCCGAGCCATCTCCCAGGACAACCCTGAAGCTCTGGAGCAGCTCCTGTCCCAAGACAGGTACAAGAGGCTCATCAACCGCCGGAGCGGGTGGGGTGTCCCCAGCACCCCCCTGCGCCTGGCGGCCACCTGGGGCCGCGTGCGGAGCCTGCGGGTGCTCCTGGCACACGGGGCCGAGGTGGACAGCCTGGACGTGAAGGCGCAGACCCCGCTCTTCGTGGCCGTCACCAACGGCCACCGCGACTGCGTGAGGGCCCTGCTGGAGGCAGGGGCCAGTCCCCTGGGCAGCATCTACAACAACTGCTCTCCGCTGCTGGTGGCCGCGCGGGACGGCGCCGTGGGCATCCTGCGGGAGCTGCTGGAGCACGGCGCCCAGCCCAACGTCCACGCCAGGCTGCCCGAGTGGGCGGCCAACTCGGCGGCCTGCTCCGGGCCCCTGTACCTCGCCGCGGCCTACGGGCACCTGGAGTGCTTCAGGCTGCTGCTGCTGCACGGGGCAGACCCCGACTACAACGGCACCGACGAGAGCATCATCGCCCAGATCCGCGAGCCCAGGACGCTCCTGGAGACGTGCCTGAGGCACGGCGGCCGTGGGGACTTCATCAAGCTGCTCATCGACTTCGGAGCGAACGTGTACCTGCCCAAAATTCCCGAGGATGGGACGGCACCGCACAGCGAGGGGCTGGAGCTGCTGCTGCAGGCGAGAGGTGACTCCAGGGGCTGGAAATGGGCTCTGATTGGGCTTGGTTGGCAGGTTGCTGCTGGTCTCCCTTCCCTTTAGCTTTTGCTCCCTAGAAGTTTTATCCAGGGTTTCCTTCAGCCTTGGCTCCCTTTGCAGCGTTACTTGGCTGTGTGAGTCTGTGTGACCATCCTTGGAAGTGTTCAGTGCCGGGTGGGACGGGGCTTGGAGCAACCTGGGATAGCAGAAGGTGTTGGAATGAGATGGGCTTTAAGGTCCCTTCCAGCCCAAATTCCATGATTCCCATGTTTTTTCCCCTCAATTGCTGGGTTAAAGGCCTCTCCTCATCATTCCTCTCCTCTCTGCTGCTCCACTTGGGCTCTTCTGTACTGCCTGTGTCAAGAGAAAATGCACTTATTTCCATGTGAGGATGGAAGGTTTCCTCTCCATGCCCAGATCCTGTGGAACTCCTGCTGCAGAGCTTGTGGCTGAGCCTGTGCCTTCCCCAGCCCCAGCACAGAGATCCTTGTTTTTCATAAAACCACGGAATGGTTTGGGTTGGAAGGGACCTTAAAGGTTGTCTAGTCCAGCCCTGTCTATTTTTGCTGTGTCCGTGTTCAGGTAATTCCAGGTTGGAGGGGAGGAGGTTGTGTGTCTCAAGGGTGACCATCTCATTTTCCTCCACAGCTCATCCCAAATCCTTGCTGTCCCAATCCAGGCTGGCCCTGAGGCGTCTCCTGAAGCAGCCTGGCCTCCAATCCATCCTCAGAGAGCTGCAGATCCCAACGGTCCTGGCCAACTACCTCCAGCACCAGCCGTGACACACCGCCCACCTCAAGGGACACCTGCCCCCAGCTAAAGGCCACTCCGACATCTGAAACCTGGGACACCAATTTGTGTCTCAAAAAAAGGATGTGAAAGGTTGGGAAGGGAAGAGGGAGAGGAAACCCAACACCTCAGCTCCTGGTCTGCATCAAAGCGATGGAAAAGCAGGGTCTGACTCTGAAACTCTTAACTGAGGGATTTTACCCCTTGAATTGATGCTGTTCAGGGAAGGGGCTGGGAAAAGGTGTGGGCAGCAGAGGGAGAGGGGGAAAGGCTGCTTTTCCCTCATCCCTTCCTGGGGGACACACCCAGGTCTGTGCCTGCAGGGTCCCTACAATGTGGCAGCTGCTGCCTCAGAACATCCTTCCCCAGGAGAGCAGTGTCCTGGGCAGGGAGGCTTGAATTCCTCTGGGAATTGTCCCACAGTGGTGTTTAGCTGGGATTTTACACACTGGTGGCTGTGTCGTGAAGAAAGGGCCATCCCTGGAAGTGCCCAAGGCCAGGCTGGAGCAACCTGGGATAGTGGGAGGTTTTAAGGCCCCTCCCAACCCAAACCATTCCAAGATTCTGTGATTCCCAGAGGGATTTCCAAGTGCTTCCTCTTCCTTTGTCAAGGACAGGACTGGGGCTGGACCCATCCACGTGTGCCCACCCCAGTGGGGTCAGAGCCCAGCATTCCCAGCTGGCAGCACCGGCAGGGGCTGGGAGAGGGATCCAGAATCCCAGCAGCCCAACTCATCCCCCCTGCCCCAGCTGTGACCCCAAACATCATCTCCCTCACCCCAAAAATGGTTCATGTTGTGGCTGAGGATCTCTTGTGGTTGGGCAGGGTCGGGGTTTTAATTAAAAATGTTGCTACTATTGTTATTTAACTTTTGTGACCCGTTTGGGTGAAATATCCTGCATTTGGAAGAGATCCCATATTTGGAAGAGCCCAGCAGCCCGGCTGGCATTGCTCAGAAGAGATCCAGGGAATCGCTGTGGCTGGGGAATTTCAGGATGAGTGGGGAATCCTGGCACCACCTTCTCCAGCCTTGGAGCCTTGGATATCAGGATCACCCTCCCCAGCAGCAGCTGGAGGTGATGGATAAATCCCACTGCTCCGTGGCAGCTCAGCACCCAGCTGCTGCTCTGCACCACTTTGGGGATGCAGCAGAATGTGTTCTGGTGGTTTATTCCATCCTGCCCTAAGGCATCTCAAAGGGAAGCGCTGCTGGGCAGAGGGGTGGGATTGGAGCTCCAGGGCACGTTCAAACACAGGCACGTTCCTGCAGGATTTATGGGCCTGTTTCAAGGGTCGCGGGATCTATTAATCAGCATCTATTAATTACGCTGCAGGGCTTCTCCCAAGGGGAGCATTAGGGCTTGGAGTGACGTAGCTGGACAAAGTGTTGGGAATTGCTCCCCGTGGAATGGTGCCACTCACGCCGTCCCCCTCCCCATCGGAGAGAGGGGCAGGACAGGCTGCCCTGCAGGGACACCGCCATGCCCTGGGGTGGGTCTCATCTGCCCAGGGGGTCTGTGCTGGGTGTGACCCGGGTGTGCTGTGGATGTGACCCGGGTGTGCCGTGGGTGGGTGTGACCCGGGTGTGCTGTGGGTGTGACCCAGGTGTGCCGTGGGTGGGTGTGAGCGGGCGCTGGCTGTGCAGGGTTTGTGCCGTGGGTGGTGTCCGGGTAGCAGCGCTGGCCGCGGGTGTGCCCGCGCGGGTGGCGGCAGCAGCAGCAGCAGCAGCCATCGGGCCGTGTCCCGCGGGGGGGGCATGGAGCCACACGCTGTCACACCGTGTCACACCGTGTCACCCCGGCAGTGCCACCCGTCCGTGTGCCCGGAGTGCCCCGCGGTCCCCCGCGCCAGGCCCCGCCCCTCCAGCGGTTGGCCACGCCCCCTCCGCTACCTGGGCCACGCCCACCGATACCCGCTCAGCCAGACCACGCCCCCTCACCCGCAGCGGACCCACCCTCCAGGCCACGCCCACATTGTCTCCTGGGCAACCGGCGAGGCCACGCCCCCGACCCCGCCTCCACTCG
>WEKX01026804.1:467890-564626 GCA_013390025.1 Pitta sordida | reverse complement strand
TTTTTTTTGCATTGTCGTTCTTAAACCTTATTTTTCGCGGTTTAGTAATCGGGGCTCTTTGTCCTCGGTGCCTTTCATTCTCCTTTATTTAATTTCTGACTGTGCTCCCGCCGCTGACGTGGGGCCGGGCAGGAGCCGTTCCCGGGTGGGATTTTTGCCGTCCCCGCTGAGATCTGCCGGCAGCCCCTGCCCTGCTCCGCCTGTGGGCTCAGCTCACCCCGCCGTGTTCCAGCAGCCCCTGCCCAGCTCCGCCTGTGGGCTCAGCTCACCCCGCCGTGTTCCAGCAGCCCCTGCACAGGTGGGTTTTCCCCAGGCCCCAGTGGCGCTCCAGAGCCTTTGGAGGCACCTGGGGGGGCTCTGGGAAGGCTCTGGCGGAGCTGGAAAAGCCCATTTTGCCGGTGGGAATGCGGCTGTGCCGGGCCCCGGCTGCTGGTTGCGGCGGGGCAGGTGAACTGGGGCGTTATCAGCAATCCCAGGATTCCAGAACCGTGGAGGGGTTTGGGTTGGGAGGGACCTCACAGCCCGTCCGGTTCCGTGGGCAGAGACACCGAATCACAGAGGCGAAGAAAAGGAGGGGGGGAAATAATAACCCTGGGCTTGCAGGAGCACAGGCCATCGTTTGGATGCATTTTTAATGTGGGATCTCTGGATAAACAGCACTGGAAGCTCCCCTGGCCTCACGCTGGTCAGAGCTCAGCCTCGGGCATTAGAGCTTGGCAGGGCATTAGGATTTTATTGCATTTAATTTCTCCACCCTCATCCCTGCGAAAGAACTGTGATTATACAAGTAATTGTTTTATTCCTCCTGTTCCCGACAGTAATTCAGGGTCAGGTTTCAAACCTGCCTCTCTCCTTCTGGGATAATCTGATCAGGGGGTTCGCTGTGGGTGTTTTTAATGCGATTCTCTCTTGCTGGACAGATTATTATAAAACACAACTGAAACCTTGGATAACAAAAAGGCAGCATAGTAACCAAAGTGCTTTTTTTGGGGGGTGTATGTGTCGTGTGAGGGCTGTGTCCTGGTTTGGCCTCCCTCAGGATGCTCCCTGGAGCTTGGCACCAGGTCTGGGAGGGTGGGAAGTGGCCTTTGGCAGGTGCCAGCCCCTCTCCCTGCTGGAGCAGCCACTGGTGGCTGAACCTGATCTCCCTGGAGGCAAAAAATCCGGGAAGCTGCCGGGGTTGGAGTGAGGTGGCTGGGAGGTCAGACCTGCCTGTCCCCAGGGATGCTGCCCAGTGGGGACCTGTGGTTTTCCTGCTCTGCCAAAGTGGTCAGTTTAAACATCACGACGTTTTTGGTGCCTGGATTTTGGGCGTGGAGGGAGCTGAGCAGCTCCAGTTCCAGCTGGAATCCTTCCCCCCAGCTCTCCTTACCTTTCCCTTTCCCTCTGCCGTAGGTCAGCGGTGATGAATCCAGCCCTGCTCCCGGAGCACTGCGCTCCCCCCGCCGCCGTTTCCAGCTAGATCCCAAGGCTCCCTGCTGCCATGGAGACGGGCTGCCCGGAGGAGCGGGATGGAGGTGACCAGCGGCGGGAGGAGGGTGGGGATGTGCCTCCCGACGCTGCCAACGGCTCAGTGGAGCCGCAGCCACTGCAGCCTCCCGGGAAGCTCAGGAAAACGGCCTTCAAGCTGTTCGGGGGCAAGAGGAGCATCTGCACCCTGCCCAGCTTCTTCGGGGGCCGCGGCAAGGGCCAGGGCAAGAAGGGGCTCAGCAAGTGCAAGACCCACGACGGGCTGAGCAGTGCCACGTGTGACAGGGCACAGCCCGACAGCCCCTCGGAGCGGGATGTGCATCCCGGCCCTCTGCCCAGCTCCCGGAGCGCCCAGCTGCCCGTGGACACCGGCAGCAGGGGGGACTTGGGCCAGCAGGACGGCTCTCCCCCTGGGAGTATGGAGGGCTGCGACAAAAAGCCCAACGGGGACAAGTCCTCCTTTCCCAGACCTAAAAAAGGCCTCAAAGGGTTTTTTAACAGCATCCGGCGGCACCGGAAGAGCAAAGCTGTGGAGTGTGAGAAGGCAGAGCTTCCCGAGTGGAATGGGGAGCTGGAGGAGGCCGGAGGTGCTCCTGAGGTGGGAGTGGAGAGCGGAGGGGCTGCGGAGGGCAGGGCAGCAGGGCCGGTCCCTGTGCCCGTGGCCTGCCCGGGGGGCTCGGGGGCAGAGCCCAGCTGTGGTGAGGCTGCTGAGCCCCCCTGCGCCGCGGCTGATGGAGCCAGCGCCGAGGGGGACACGATGGTGCTGCCAGGGAACGGGGATGTGCCAGAGGTGACATCGGAGGCTGNGCTCCGCCTGTGGGCTCAGCTCACCCCGCCGTGTTCCAGCAGCCCCTGCCCAGCTCCGCCTGTGGGCTCAGCTCACCCCGCCGTGTTCCAGCAGCCCCTGCCCAGCTCCGCCTGTGGGCTCAGCTCACCCCGCCGTGTTCCAGCAGCCCCTGCACAGGTGGGTTTTCCCCAGGCCCCAGTGGCGCTCCAGAGCCTTTGGAGGCACCTGGGGGGGCTCTGGGAAGGCTCTGGCGGAGCTGGAAAAGCCCATTTTGCCGGTGGGAATGCGGCTGTGCCGGGCCCCGGCTGCTGGTTGCGGCGGGGCGGGGGGACTGGGGGNAGGATTCCAGAACCGTGGAGGGGTTTGGGTTGGGAGGGACCTCACAGCCCGTCCGGTTCCGTGGGCAGAGACACCGAATCACAGAGGCGAAGAAAAGGAGGGGGGGAAATAATAACCCGGGGCTTGCAGGAGCACAGGCCATCGTTTGGATGCATTTTTAATTTGGGATCTCTGGATAAACAGCACTGGAAGCTCCCCTGGCCTCACGCTGGTCAGAGCTCAGCCTCGGGCATTAGAGCTTGGCAGGGCATTAGGATTTTATTGCATTTAATTTCTCCACCCTCATCCCTGCGAAAGAACTGTGATTATACAAGTAATTGTTTTATTCCTCCTGTTCCCGACAGTAATTCAGGGTCAGGTTTCAAACCTGCCTCTCTCCTTCTGGGATAATCTGATCAGGGGGTTCGCTGTGGGTGTTTTTAATGCGATTCTCTCTTGCTGGACAGATTATTATAAAACACAACTGAAACCTTGGATAACAAAAAGGCAGCGTAGTAACCAAAGTGCTTTTTTTGGGGGGTGTATGTGTCGTGTGAGGGCTGTGTCCTGGTTTGGCCTCCCTCAGGATGCTCCCTGGAGCTTGGCACCAGGTCTGGGAGGGTGGGAAGTGGCCTTTGGCAGGTGCCAGCCCCTCTCCCTGCTGGAGCAGCCACTGGTGGCTGAACCTGATCTCCCTGGAGGCAAAAAATCCGGGAAGCTGCCGGGGTTGGAGTGAGGTGGCTGGGAGGTCAGACCTGCCTGTCCCCAGGGATGCTGCCCAGTGGGGACCTGTGGTTTTCCTGCTCTGCCAAAGTGGTCAGTTTAAACATCACGACGTTTTTGGTGCCTGGATTTTGGGCGTGGAGGGAGCTGAGCAGCTCCAGTTCCAGCTGGAATCCTTCCCCCCAGCTCTCCTCACCTTTCCCTTTCCCTCTGCCGTAGGTCAGCGGTGATGAATCCAGCCCTGCTCCCGGAGCACTGCGCTCCCCCCGCCGCCGTTTCCAGCTAGATCCCAAGGCTCCCTGCTGCCATGGAGACGGGCTGCCCGGAGGAGCGGGATGGAGGTGACCAGCGGCGGGAGGAGGGTGGGGATGTGCCTCCCGACGCTGCCAACGGCTCAGTGGAGCCGCAGCCACTGCAGCCTCCCGGGAAGCTCAGGAAAACGGCCTTCAAGCTGTTCGGGGGCAAGAGGAGCATCTGCACCCTGCCCAGCTTCTTCGGGGGCCGCGGCAAGGGCCAGGGCAAGAAGGGGCTCAGCAAGTGCAAGACCCACGACGGGCTGAGCAGTGCCACGTGTGACAGGGCACAGCCCGACAGCCCCTCGGAGCGGGATGTGCATCCCGGCCCTCTGCCCAGCTCCCGGAGCGCCCAGCTGCCCGTGGACACCGGCAGCAGGGGGGACTTGGGCCAGCAGGACGGCTCTCCCCCTGGGAGTATGGAGGGCTGCGACAAAAAGCCCAACGGGGACAAGTCCTCCTTTCCCAGACCTAAAAAAGGCCTCAAAGGGTTTTTTAACAGCATCCGGCGGCACCGGAAGAGCAAAGCTGTGGAGTGTGAGAAGGCAGAGCTTCCCGAGTGGAATGGGGAGCTGGAGGAGGCCGGAGGTGCTCCTGAGGTGGGAGTGGAGAGCGGAGGGGCTGCGGAGGGCAGGGCAGCAGGGCCGGTCCCTGTGCCCGTGGCCTGCCCGGGGGGCTCGGGGGCAGAGCCCAGCTGTGGTGAGGCTGCTGAGCCCCCCTGCGCCGCGGCTGATGGAGCCAGCGCCGAGGGGGACACGATGGTGCTGCCAGGGAACGGGGATGTGCCAGAGGTGACATCGGAGGCTGCCACTGCTGCCTGCACAGAGTTTGACCGTGACAGTTTGCTGCTGGCCTTCCACCCAGACTTCACTGACAACGAGCCCCCCTGCCTGCACTCTGGGGACCTGCTGAGCCTCATCCTGGGAGACGTCACCTCCCTGAAGAGTTTTGATTCCCTGACGGGGTGCGGGGATGACATCGCCGAGCCCGACATGGCAGAGAGCAGCGTGGCAGTGGAGCGCAGCCGCGAGGCTGCCAAGCGCAGCTCCTGCCTCGTCACCTATCAGGGCGGCGGGGAGGAGATGGCCATTCCTGAGGAGGCCGAGGAGTACCTGCAGCAGGTGTGGAACGGCGGCGGGACAGGGCACAGGAGCTTCGGGGCACAGATGTCCAGCAGCAGCCTGGAGACACACGCCTCGCACGAGGCAGACGCCCACCCCTACGTCAGGGACCCCATGGACGGTGTGGAGCTGCTGACACCCCAGAGTGACCAACAGGAGTCTGCCCCCAACAGTGATGAGGGTTATTACGACTCCACCACGCCGGGGCCGGAGGATGAGGCTGGAGAGGAGCTCAAGAAGGACCGGCTCCCTCGGGACAGTTACAGCGGCGATGCACTTTACGAGTTTGATGCCCTGATGAGCCCCTCCCACGGGGAGGAATCCCTGTTCGAGGGCAAAGTCTCACGCCCGGGGATCTTCAGCTACTTTATGGACTTCTGCCTCCCTGCAGAGAAGAACCTGATCCAGCAGATGGTGGATCAGAAAAGAGGGGTGATGGAAATGGAAGAAGAGGGGCTCGCGGCCATTCAGAAAGAGCTGCTGTACTGGGAGCTGCAGAGGGAGCCGGCCCTGAAACACCTGGATGTTTCCAGCAAGAAGTGTCCCCAGGAAAAGCAGTGCATTGAATGTAAAACTAGAGCAGCCAGCTCAATGGGCAAGAATCCCAGTGGCCTTGGGAGTGAGCAGGTGGCCTCACACGCCCCAAACCGGGCTGTGAATGGTGGGGTTCCAGTGGCTAGAGCTGAAAATCCAGAGTGGAGGGATTTTCCAGGGACTCTGTGTCCAGAGAACTGTTACAACAGCCAAAAAGCCCCAGGAAGTTGCCTTATTCAGCTCACGCAGAACAACCCGGGGTTCGACTCGGACCCGGATTGTGGGTTGTTTGGGGACTCTATCCCAGCCAAAGCAGGGATGTTCCCTGGCTACAGGCTCCCGGAGCAGGAGCGAGGCGGAGCAGAGCCCCCGCCCAGGGAGCCGCAGGCGGGCAGTGAGCCCGAGCATGCCGTCAGCTTCTCCCAGGCGCTGGTGGAGTTCGCCAGCAGCGGGACCCTCTTCTCCAGCCTCTCCGAAAGCCTGGGGAGCTCGGCCTCCAGCTCCTCCTTCACCCAGAACCTCCCTGCCCTCCCCACCATGGTCACCTTCGACGTCGTGGATGTGGAGCAGGAAGGGGAAGGGGAGTGTGAGCAGCACCCCGAGCTGAACGCGGGCGAGGACATCGCCGAGGCCTTCGACGACGGCTACGGACAGAAAGAGTCGTTGGCTGAATGTGACGAGAGAATGTCCCCGGGGTTCTCCCCGGGCTCCTTCCAGAGCTGCAACTGGGGGGTGGCCAGCCTGCCCCGCCACCTGCGCCTGCACGGCCTCAGCCCCTCCATGCCAGCGCCGCTCTCCGTGGACCGGAGGAGCCGCTCCCTGGACACGGAGAGCCTGGAGTTCGAGCTGGCTGACCCACAGGTTCCCAGGAGCGGCCCCCAGCCCTGCCGCCCCTGGGCCAGGCGGGAGGGGGGCAGGAGGGACTCTGGCGGAGCAAGGAGGAGCAGGAGCAAGGAGGAGGGTGAGCTGACAGCTCCCGAGGGGGGTTTGAGCTGGCCAGCCCTGCAGCACCTCCAGCACGGCCCCCACACCAGCGGGATGGAGCTCTGGGGATTCGCTCCTGCCGGTGCCATGGAGAGCGTCTGGGAGCCTCCGGAGCAGCTGGGGTCCCCTTTGCTGCCCCTCTCCCGGAGCGTCACCGGGGAGGCTCCGGACAGGTGTCCCCAGGAGCTCCCGCTCCGGCCCTCCAACCTGCCCCTGCAGCCGGAGGCGCGGCGGGCCCGGGAGGTGCCGGGATCCTACAGGTACCAGGGAGAGGTGCCAGCACTGTCCCGCTTGTTACCCCTGGGACAGGCAGAGCTGCCCCCGAGCTTCGGCTTCACCAGCTCCCCGGAGAAGCGCTCCAAGGGCAAACCCGTGGGCATCGCCCAGGGCGTGCCACAGCATCCCAGCGGGAGCAGCGGCACCACGGAGAGCCCGGAGCGCTGCCCGGAGCCCCTGAAGGGCAGGGGCACCGCCGGGCACGGCCGTGGCACCGCACTCAGTGTCACCGACGCTGAGTAGCGGCTGGGAATGTCACCGTGTCACCCAGGGCCAGAAGGGGTGCAGAGGGCAGGGAGGGGGAAGCTGAGAGCGGGAGGTTTGGGGGTGACTTCAACTGGAGCTGGGCCTCATCCCTAAGGATGCTCTGGCAGGAATCGGAGCTGCCTCCGCCATCCCACTGAGGCACCCTGAGGTTTTCTGCCCTCTGCAACCCCTGGCATCGCTGCTGGGACACGAGCTGGGAACAACCCCAGTGCCCACCTGGCAGGGGTGGGGT
This sequence comes from Pitta sordida, assembly GCA_013390025.1. Lineage (NCBI taxonomy): Eukaryota > Metazoa > Chordata > Aves > Passeriformes > Pittidae > Pitta > Pitta sordida. Next base: position 557,621 of record WEKX01026804.1, on the reverse strand, counting down.
TTGGGCAGGATTGGGGCTGGAGGAACAAGCCTTGGGGACACTTTCGAGGGAAATTTGGGGTTTTTTTCCTGTTGTCAGTGAAATGTTTTGGTTCAGACTCACTTTGAATGTCTTCCATCCCAGTCTCAGTTTGGGGAGCTGGGAGGAAAGATGCCAGTCGTTCCCAGAGGACAGGGGGCGAGTCAGCTGGAAGGGGAACTTTGCAGCAACATTTTAATTTATTATTATTATTTTTTTCCCCTTGCCCCAAAGGAAAGCAGGAGCTTTTGTGTGTGTGCTGGTAACATTCTCCAGGTGCAGTTTCAGTTTGCCTGGAGAGATGTGCTGTCCATGGGGTCCCTTTTAAGAACAAAGTGTCAGTCCCTGCTTTGTTGTGGTCTGTCTTCACGGTGCAGAATTCCTGGTGGAAACCATTCCCATGCTTTGTCCCGTGCTCCAAGGCCACGGACACAGGGACAAGGTCTGTGAAATAAGCTAAACGTGCATCGTGCCTGTAGCTGTGAAGTGGCAGATGCTGCGACTTCCTCAGAAGGAAGTTTTGTGGCTTTTTAATTTAATTTTATCATTTTACAGTCATTTTCTTTGCATAAAGTCACCGGAGGGAAGGTTTGTGTTCGTTGGAGCACGGGATGTACCACAGCCTAAATTGGGATTCATGGCTTCCTCCTCCTGACTGGAGGGAGCAGAAAAGCTGGAAGCTGATGCAGGTTTGGGAATTCTTTTCCTGTCTGAAGGAGGGACAGGAGCTGAAGGAACTTTGCTGCTGTCCCGGGCTGCTGGTCTCCCTTGTCCTCCATGATCCAAACCTCCCCGTCCTGTCCAAGCTCTGTGTTACCATTTTCATTCCATTTCCAAGGATGAGCTTTGTTTTTCCTCCTCATGTTGCCCCTTCTCTGCTTTTCTTTGCAGCAGTTTGTAGCATTAAAAGAAATAACCCCAAATTGGAAACACTACCAGAGTTTTGTCCCTGGTATTTGTGGGGCGAGGGATGGCTGTGCCCAGCCTGATCCCCCTTTTCCTGCCCTGCTGGGTCACCCTCACCCTGCAGGGATGTGGTTCCGTGATTCCAGCAGCAGCTCTTTGGAGTCACTGCATTTTCCAGCACAAGGAGCTGCCTTGGGTTTGGTGTTTTTCCCCCCCACAAGCAACATGAGGTCCTGATGTTTCCTTTTGAGAGGAGATTCCTTCTACCCTGTCCTTGAAGATGTGGGAAGGAGCAGGGAAAGGCAAGGCCAGGCTTGGTGTGATTCCATTGTCCTGCCGAGGCAGCGCAGGCCCATCTCTATCCATGGATTTAACCTTAATTTTCCCATATTTTCCTGCCAGTCCTGCTGCAGGGAGTTCCCACAGGGAACTTTCATCCCTCTGTGACACCTCAGAGGATTTCCTGGGACAAACCTGGCTCTTGAGGAGTGTCCCACACCCGAGGGGAGAACACGGTCAGCCCACGCTCCCCTCAGCACAGCACTGCTAAGGAACATTGGAATATTGGGATATTCCTCACTGGAGCAGAGTCAGCACAGGGCCAGATGTTGGCACTGCCCATGTCACCACAGCCCACAGAGAGGGGCAGCCCTGGGGTTGATGTCCCTCCCCGGGTCTCACTCCTATTTTCCTTTGTTTTTTTAGCGTCTCACCAAAGGCATCTCGTGGGGTTCTGGGGGCTTTGTAGCTTTGTCCAGCCGTGGTGCAGCCTTTGCCAAAGTCCTGCTGGGGTGGGGAAGTGTCTCGGTGCTAAAATGAATGTTCTGCTTCTCCAGGAATAATGGGTTTGGTTGGAGGGACGTGCTGGGGAGGTTTGGGGGGAGCAATGCAGCCAAGGCTTGATAATCTGACTTTATACCAAAGGCTTCTCCTCTTAATTCGGTGGGAATTTAACGAAGCAAATAATCCCTTGGATTCAGATGAGGTTTGGAAATGTTAATTTGCTGGATTAGCTGTGGATTCTGCCCCACTAACCCAAAGAAATGAGGATTTTCCATGTGGTAACTCAGCCTGGAAATGGTCGCTGTGGTAGGGGTTCGATTTCACTGCCTCTTCCCAAACATCCCTCTCCTGGGATCCACAGGGACAAATCCTGAATCTGGATCAGTCCAACACTGCCTTACCCAAGGAACTCAAATTTGGGAGTGGTCATTTCTGCAAAAGGGCTCCTGAGCCTGGAATCAATCCGAAAAGTCGGGAATAGCAGGTTGTGTGGCCAAAATACTGCAGAAAAATGGGAGGAATTTGTTCCTTCCAGGGAAGTTCTTGCCAAAAGTGAGGAGTTGAGGCTGTGAAGTCGGGATGAAACCACTGCCCTCGGGGTCAGCTACCCAGTGATTCTGTGTTGCATTCTGGGGACTGGGGCTTCGATTTTGTTCGTTTGTTTTTATACACCTAAGAAAAACAAAACCTGATCGATTTTCTCTATTTTTGTATCGGTTCTGCATTTTATAACCATGGGGGGGGAACTTCACGGACTGTTCTTTTGCTCGTGTGTGTCTCGTTGTTTGGAGTGGTGTGAGGGAGGAAAGGCATCTACTGCTGCTTCCAACGCCAGGATCCACCCCCTGCTCCTCCTCCTGGGCCAATTCCCGGCGGGAATTCCTCTGGCAGCCCCTGCAGCCCCTCACCGACACACACACACTTTGCACACGCCGCTGGCACGTCTCTGACCCTGCTCTGTCACGCCTGTCAACTCTTTGTTCGTTTCTTTAAGTGTTTAATCCCAATTGGTGGATTTGGGGGGTTTCTCCCTCAAGGTGGTGTTGGGCATCTCTAAACTAGAAACCCCCAGGGTTCAGCTGAGGCTTTCCCTGCTGTCTCCTGACATTATTTGATCCCAAATTGGGGCTTTTCTTCAATCCCCAGGCAGGAGATGTGTGGCAATGCTCTTGCACTGATTCCCTCTCCCTCATGGCCGGGCTGGGAGCTGGAATTCCATCCTTGTGCAGGCAGCAACACCTTCTCCAGGCCTGAGGAGTTCTCCTTAAAGAATCCTGGGGTCAGCAGGGCCTTCCCACCTTCTCCTGCTTTCTCCAGGCTGGGAGCTCCAGCCCTGGGCACCTGCAGTGCCAGCAGCACTGAAACATCATCCTGGGATAACACTGCCTGGAATTTTGGGATCAGAAGGGAGGAGAGCTTTTGGAAAGCTCAAACCCAGCCCAAAGCAGATTTTTTTTTCATCCCCCCCAGCAGAAATGACAGTTGCTGCTGCTTTGGCTCTGCGTAGGTTTTTATTTCTTCTAATTAATAGCTCATCACCTAACGGTGCTTTTACAAATTGTTCTTAATTGGCTTTGCCCCATCCCCAGCACTGGGACGGGCGGGAAGGTGGCTCAGCAAACATTCCCAGGGCTCAGTCATTGCCTTCCACATTCCCTCTGCCCTGGGGTTTCGGGCTCTCTCCTGCTCTTCTCAGCCCTTGCTTGGGGGAAGTGAGAATTTAAAACCCAGGAAAGCCTCTCGGTTCTAAAGAAAAAAAAAAAGAAAGGAATTATTCCTTGTCCTTGGCTGCCCCATGTCAGTGCTGGGCTGGGGCTCCTCCCAGGTGACCAACCTGGTGGAATTTTGGGCTTTTTTGTTTCCTTTCTGGTCTCATTGCTACTAGTCCTTGGAAGTTCTTAATGTATTGATTGTGTTTTAAAATGAATGTTCCTTTCACTGAATTCTAATGAGTAAACTTCAGATTTTTAGAGAACCTCGGGATTTGCTTTTTTTTTTTTTCCTGCTTATTTTATGTTTGATTTCCCACCCTTCCCGCTCTGAGATCCTGCCCTGTGTGTTCCCCAGGTACCTCCCATGGCTTCCAAATTCCCTCCTCGGGCAGACGCTGGATTTGTGAGCTGTAATTACGGCGGAGCCTGATGAGCTGCTGTTTAATGAGTCCTGAGCGAGCCCTGGGGAGCCTTTGTCCTGTCCTGCCCCATCCATTGGAGATTCCCGGCCATCCATCACAGAGGGAAGGGCTAACCTGACTTAGGCAGGAGTGTCCTCTCTGAAAATTTCAATTTGTGCCCTGCTCAGAGGTGCCCCTCTGCTGCCACAGCCTTTCCTAATGTTGCTCCTCAGAGAACTTCCCCATTCCAAGCCCGAATCCGTCAGTGTTTCATTCTTTGAACCAAACAGGCTCCATCACAGCCACTGGTTTTGCTGTGGCTTCTCTTTTGGGGTTAAACGGGCCTTTTGGTGGCTTCACCCTGTCACCTCTGTGGGTGGTACTGGTCACAGCTTTGGGGGGGGGGAGGGGGTTGCCCCAAAACAGGAGCTGGAGGAGGAGGTGAAGGGGGATTGAGCAGCTCCATCCCTGCTCCCTCCCCAACAGCGTCCTGTGGGATCCACTGCTGTGGGGACAGTGAGGGACAAAGGCCACTGACTACAAGCAGAGAGGGAGAGGCCACCAGCCCAGAGCTCCCCGGGGGGCAGAAGCTCCTCCTCATCCCTAATTGAATTTAGGGAGGAAGAAACTCCCCCAGGCAGGGCAGGGGCAGAGGGCAGGAGCCCCTGACAGACGAGCTCCCGTTGTTCTCCTTCATTTTGAGCAGGGACGGAGCCTGGAAGGCAGTGAGGTGGGAAATGAGCTGGGTCAGGGCTGCCGGGGGGGGGACAAAAACAGCTCTGGAAAGGCTGGGCAGGGCTGAGGGGGTTGTGCCTTGGTGGTCCCTGGGTTAGGAGCTCAGAATTCACCCTCTGGAGTGGTGATCTCATCCACCAGCCTGCTGGGCAGAGATTCCAAGCGTCCTTCCTGCACCCTCTGCCTTCCCAGCCTGAAGCACATTCCCCAGAGCACTGGGGTTGCCCCTCCACATCCCAGTTTGGAGGGCTGGGACTGGTAACGCTGCGTTGGCATTTTCTCTCCAGGGCAGTGGCAGAGCTGGGGTTATCCAGGTGTCCGTGGTGCCTGGGGCATATTCCCCAGTGGCAGCTCCGGATGGATCCAGGTGCTGGGATGTGGGAGGGGATGGTGGAATCCACGGGAGATGGATTTCCCCTCATCCCTGTGCTGCCTTCCCACCGCACACGAGGCAGGAGAAGGGCTGGAGCAGGGCAGTGGAGCACTGACGACGAGCACAGCAGGATCAGCACTTGGGATGGCCCATCCCTCTGGGAATGCTCCAAACCTTCAGCTCTAATTGCCTCCTTGTAAACACAAATCGACTCATTTACTACAAACAAGTTCCCACTGAAAAAAGACACGCTGGAAGTCAAGTTGTCACCACAGAAATGTATTTCACACTTTGAAGTGTTTCTTTTTTTTTCTCCCCCTTTTTTTTTTTTCTCCAAAGTGATTTGAAAAGTGCCAACACGACAACTTCCCAAAGGAGGAGGTTCATGGCACAGGCAGGTTCCTCACCACTCCCATTTCCCAGAGTGTAGCTGGGACTGGGACATGAGGACAAGGGGGACACGGAGGGGCTGGAGCACCGGGAGCAGCTGAGGGAGCTGGGGGGGCTCAGCTGGAGAAAAGGAGGCTCAGGGGACACCTGGAATTCTCTCCATTCCCTGACAGGAGGGGCTGCCCAGGGAGTCCCCGTGCCAGGAGGGATTACAGAGCCCTGTGGAAGTGGCACTTGGGGACACGGGTCAGTGCTGGGGAATGGGGGATCCTGGTTCAATTCCTGCCTCATGGCAGGGGCTGGATGGAGCCTGGGCCGAACTGCTTTGCCCCTTGGGATGAGCTTTTCCTGGTGTGGAAAGGTGCCTGAGCTGGGGATCCGAGCCTGGGTCTGAGGGCTGGGAAAGGTCCTGAGTGTGAGCAGCTCCTGCCTGGCTCCAGCGATCCCAAGGCCATCCCTGCCAGCCGGGATGAGCATCTGCTGCCCTCATTAACTCCCCGGACATCCCACTGGGATAATCCCGGGCCTGAACTCCCAGCCGGGCTCAGCAGCACAACACATTTGCCTCCTCTTTAAATCCTTTTCCCTGTTTCCAGCAGCAGCCCTTGCTGGAGATGGGAAGTGCTGAGTCTGAGATCCCAAAGTGAGCTGCCAAACCCTCCCACCCCTCTGTGCTCCACATATTTGGTCAGTCTGAGGTTTTTCGAGACGAGGGCAAAAGTGGGATAGTTTTTATTTACCTTCTGATGTGTTTAGGTCACTCTCAATTTGTGTTTTCAGGCTTCATTTAATAGAATTACAGAATCCCAGAATGGTTTGGGTTGGAATGGGCCTTAAAGTTCCTCCCAATCCACCCTCTGGGGCACCTTCCACTATCCCAAGGTTGCTCCAAACTCTGTCCAGCCTGGTTTGACTTTCTTACTTGTGCTCCTGTAAGTAAGAAATAGAGGGATGAGCTTGTTCTGTTCCATCCCACCCCATCCCACCTGATGATCCATGAGCCTGTAGTTCCCAACCGGTGACTCCCACCAGGCCAAGACATCCAGGGACAGTCCCAGGGCCCCTGTTTGGGATCCCTGTCCTGGGGACAGAGCCAGGTCCCCTCCTCCCCTCAGCCACTGCATTCGGGGGTTCCTGGGCCCCCCAGCCCTGGATGCCACTTGCTCCATGCTGGAGGATTATTTATAATCCCTCTATTTTTAGAACAATGCTGAAATCTGTCTAATGCTGGAGGGATTTGGGAAAAAAAAAAAAAAAGACACAAAGAAAAAAAGAGCAATTTTCTTCCTGACACAGGAGCTGCCAGGGGAGGGGTTTTCAGGGGAGGGGTTTGTCTTTTGGTTGAGCTGCATTTGCCTGTTAAAAAGAAGGGAAAGGGGAATTAAAGCCAAAAGAAAAGGATCTGAGCAGATGTTCCAGCTGCTCTGGGCATGGAAAATTTCACAGCAGCAACATGAGCAGGTCATCCTGCTCCCCAAAATCTGGAGCCAGCCAGGCTTTCCCCGGATCCAGGAGATCCCCCTGGGCGAGGGCAGGCACAGTTCGGAGCAGTCCGTGCGTGGGAAGGAGCTGGGGAGCGGCCGGGAGAGGTCGGATTTGGGGAATGTACTGCTGGGCAAGAGCAAGGTGAGGGGCTGTTGGCATCGGGGACCATCCCCTTGGTGACCAAATCCCGGCGCTTTGCAGGGATCGCGTCCCTTGGTGAGGATTTCGGGACGAGTTTTGGTGCTGGGCTGACCTCTAAGGGGGAGCTCAGTTATTGCAGCTCATGCAATGTCTGAAACCCAAGGTGGTTTGGGTTGGAAGGACCTCAAAGCTCAGCCAGTGCCACCCCCTGCCACGGGCAGGGACAACTCCCACTATCCCAGGCTGCTCCAGCCTGGCCTTGGACACTTCCAGGGATGGGGCAGCCACAGCTTCTCTGGGCACCCTGTGCCAGGGCCTGCCCACCCTCCCAGTCAGGAATCCCAGCCCTGCCCTTGGCCAGTGTCCCCTGGTGTCATCATTGTCACCTCCAGTGTCCCTTGGGGTCATCACCGCCAACCCCAAATGTCCCCAGAGGTCTCCTAAGGTTCTCCAGGGCCAGGCCAGGGCTGCCACGGCAGGAGAAGGGATGTGACAAGGGCAGGATGCCAGAGCCCCAACCTGTGAATCCCCCAAGGCTGGATAAAGGCCCCCAAGCCCAGCTGGCTCTGTTCCTGTGCCAGGAGGGGGTGAGGAAGGCTCCCTCCTCTTCCCCACATGGGGAGATGGCTTCCAGGGTGTTTCCTGGTGTCTCCAAAGGGTGGGTGGAGATCCAGCCCCACTGCTGGAGGGGTTTCTCCAGCTTGGAGCTCAGCTCCCACCATCCAGGCTCCAGCCCTGGCACTGCACTTTGGGCTCCTCGAGGAATCCCCTGCCAGCCTTCCCAGAGGTGGGATTTGCTCCTCCCTCTCCATGCCCGTCTCTGTTCCCTGGGTAATTCTTCCTTGCATTTCCATGAGCTTGGCTGCACCCTAATTTTCCTTTTTCCTTGGGAATACCCAACCCAGCCCAGCGGGGTTTGGAACCCCCACCTTCTCCCGGAGCTGTGGTGGGAGCATTCCCAGCCCCCGGGCTGCTGCTCCTGCCTCCCTGCCGGGACACATCCCACCTGCCTCAGCCATGGCAAGAGCTGGATGTGTTCTCACACTGGCAGAGAGGGCAGGAGCTCACATGGCAGTGCCCACACCTGTTTCCAGCAGGACCTTCCTCCTCCTCATCCCGGGTCGCTGCCGTGGAACGGTGACGTTGGCTTTGATCCAGAGCTTTGCTCTCTTGGATCTGAGCTGTTTGATCTCGTCTGTCTCCTCCCCANCACTTGGGGACACGGGTCAGTGCTGGGGAATGGGGGATCCTGGTTCAATTCCTGCCTCATGGCAGGGGCTGGATGGAGCCTGGGCCGAACTGCTTTGCCCCTTGGGATGAGCTTTTCCTGGTGTGGAAAGGTGCCTGAGCTGGGGATCCGAGCCTGGGTCTGAGGGCTGGGAAAGGTCCTGAGTGTGAGCAGCTCCTGCCTGGCTCCAGCGACCCCAAGGCCATCCCTGCCAGCCGGGATGAGCATCTGCTGCCCTCATTAACTCCCCGGACATCCCACTGGGATAATCCCGGGCCTGAACTCCCAGCCGGGCTCAGCAGCACAACACATTTGCCTCCTCTTTAAATCCTTTTCCCTGTTTCCAGCAGCAGCCCTTGCTGGAGATGGGAAGTGCTGAGTCTGAGATCCCAAAGTGAGCTGCCAAACCCTCCCACCCCTCTGTGCTCCACATATTTGGTCAGTCTGAGGTTTTTCGAGACGAGGGCAAAAGTGGGATAGTTTTTATTTACCTTCTGATGTGTTTAGGTCACTCTCAATTTGTGTTTTCAGGCTTCATTTAATAGAATTACAGAATCCCAGAATGGTTTGGGTTGGAACGGACCTTAAAGTTCCTCCCAATCCACCCCCTGGGGCACCTTCCACTATCCCAAGGTTGCTCCAAACTCTGTCCAGCCTGGTTTGACTTTCTTACTTGTGCTCCTGTAAGTAAGAAATAGAGGGATGAGCTTGTTCTGTTCCATCCCACCCCATCCCACCTGATGATCCATGAGCCTGTAGTTCCCAACCGGTGACTCCCACCAGGCCAAGACATCCAGGGACAGTCCCAGGGCCCCTGTTTGGGATCCCTGTCCTGGGGACAGAGCCAGGTCCCCTCCTCCCCTCAGCCACTGCATTCGGGGGTTCCTGGGCCCCCCAGCCCTGGATGCCACTTGCTCCATGCTGGAGGATTATTTATAATCCCTCTATTTTTAGAACAATGCTGAAATCTGTCTAATGCTGGAGGGATTTGGGAAAAAAAAAAAAGACACAAAGAAAAAAAGAGCAATTTTCTTCCTGACACAGGAGCTGCCAGGGGAGGGGTTTTCAGGGGAGGGGTTTGTCTTTTGGTTGAGCTGCATTTGCCTGTTAAAAAGAAGGGAAAGGGGAATTAAAGCCAAAAGAAAAGGATCTGAGCAGATGTTCCAGCTGCTCTGGGCATGGAAAATTTCACAGCAGCAACATGAGCAGGTCATCCTGCTCCCCAAAATCTGGAGCCAGCCAGGCTTTCCCCGGATCCAGGAGATCCCCCTGGGCGAGGGCAGGCACAGTTCGGAGCAGTCCGTGCGTGGGAAGGAGCTGGGGAGCGGCCGGGAGAGGTCGGATTTGGGGAATGTACTGCTGGGCAAGAGCAAGGTGAGGGGCTGTTGGCATCGGGGACCATCCCCTTGGTGACCAAATCCCGGCGCTTTGCAGGGATCGCGTCCCTTGGTGAGGATTTCGGGACGAGTTTTGGTGCTGGGCTGACCTCTAAGGGAGAGCTCAGTTATTGCAGCTCATGCAATGTCTGAAACCCAAGGTGGTTTGGGTTGGAAGGACCTCAAAGCTCAGCCAGTGCCACCCCCTGCCACGGGCAGGGACAACTCCCACTATCCCAGGCTGCTCCAGCCTGGCCTTGGACACTTCCAGGGATGGGGCAGCCACAGCTTCTCTGGGCACCCTGTGCCAGGGCCTGCCCACCCTCCCAGTCAGGAATCCCAGCCCTGCCCTTGGCCAGTGTCCCCTGGTGTCATCATTGTCACCTCCAGTGTCCCTTGGGGTCATCACCGCCAACCCCAAATGTCCCCAGAGGTCTCCTAAGGTTCTCCAGGGCCAGGCCAGGGCTGCCACGGCAGGAGAAGGGATGTGACAAGGGCAGGATGCCAGAGCCCCAACCTGTGAATCCCCCAAGGCTGGATAAAGGCCCCCAAGCCCAGCTGGCTCTGTTCCTGTGCCAGGAGGGGGTGAGGAAGGCTCCCTCCTCTTCCCCACATGGGGAGATGGCTTCCAGGGTGTTTCCTGGTGTCTCCAAAGGGTGGGTGGAGATCCAGCCCCACTGCTGGAGGGGTTTCTCCAGCTTGGAGCTCAGCTCCCACCATCCAGGCTCCAGCCCTGGCACTGCACTTTGGGCTCCTCGAGGAATCCCCTGCCAGCCTTCCCAGAGGTGGGATTTGCTCCTCCCTCTCCATGCCCGTCTCTGTTCCCTGGGTAATTCTTCCTTGCATTTCCATGAGCTTGGCTGCACCCTAATTTTCCTTTTTCCTTGGGAATACCCAACCCAGCCCAGCGGGGTTTGGAACCCCCACCTTCTCCCGGAGCTGTGGTGGGAGCATTCCCAGCCCCCGGGGTGCTGCTCCTGCCTCCCTGCCGGGACACATCCCACCCGCCTCAGCCATGGCAAGAGCTGGATGTGTTCTCACACTGGCAGAGAGGGCAGGAGCTCACATGGCAGTGCCCACACCTGTTTCCAGCAGGACCTTCCTCCTCCTCATCCCGGGTCGCTGCCGTGGAGCGGTGACGTTGGCTTTGATCCAGAGCTTTGCTCTCTTGGATCTGAGCTGTTTGATCTCGTCTGTCTCCTCCCCACCACGCTGTGCTCCAGCTTTCCCTGTGTTTTGCAGCTCCGGGAAGTTAATTCCACGTGGATATTAACAACATGCCAAGGATGTGCGGTTACCTTCCACCGGCTCCTCTTCCTTTTCAGATGTTTTTTATGATAATCAGGTGCCGCTCGGTGTGAAACTAAGGGGAGAAAAGGGAAATGTGGCAGTGAGCCGGCCCCAGGCAGGGAGCGGTGCTGCCTTCTGCTGTTGTTTCTTTCAAAAAACCCCACGAACCAGCTCAAAACACAAACCCGCAGCGAGGGTGGGCTGGCAGCCGTGCCAGGCTCCGGCTGCAAGGTGGCTCTGCCCGGATCCCTGGGCTGCTCCGGAGTGGGAGAGCTTGAGTCACGCTGCTGGAATCTCCCCAGGGCCGCTCCTGGCTCCTGCCTTTGGAGATCGTGCCCATCTCCAGCCGTGCACGTCGGGACTGGTTTGAGCAGAGCTGCTTAACTGGGTTAATGGTTTGGCAGTGGGGGGAGCTGCGCTGGGCTGAGAGTGTTGCTCTCTTGGTTCCAGCTCTAATCCCCAAACCTAATCTAATCTCACCGATGCCACCCTTTGGTGGCATCTTTGGGCCGAGTGACAGCGGTGGGAGGGGAGGGTGGCACCAAAGAAATGTCTTGTGGAAGGGAGGAACCGCAAAGGCGGGACAGGGAGGTGGGAACTGAGGGGAAAAGGGGCTTTTGGTCCCAGCCGTGTCAGTGAGGGGTGACTTTGGCTGCCTCCCCTCTGAGCCCCAGCAGCACTTACTTCCCAAACACAGCAGACTGCAGGTTCCTTCTCCTCCATGAGCTTACAGGTCTGATGTCCAAAACGCAGCTTCCAGAATCCCAAACTGGGGAAACAGGGAGACTGTGGGTGTTTCTCAGACGTTCCCTCAGTGCTGTTTTCCTCAGAGGTATCTGCAAGGGCCAGGGCTTTCCTGGGTGTTCCGTGAGTGGATCCCACAGGCACCATCCCATGCTGGTGGCTGTGGGGGTGGGCACTGGGGAGCTGGAGCTCCAGCCCCGGCTCTCATCCGCACTGTGCTATTAATAACCCCCCAGCGAGGCTGCTGGGCCAGAGGAAACAAAGGAAATGAAGTTAATACATGGAAATGTTTCCTTGTTTTCCCACTTGGTGCTCGGGGCTGGCCTGTTGCTCCCTGTCCTCCTCACCCAGCCCAGCCCAGGCCTGGGCTCAGGGGCTGGATTGATCCCAAACTTCTGAGAGTTTGGGAATAAATGTTGGAGAATAGGGATCCTGGGGATATAAGAGGGAGAAGGGCTGTTAAGGCATTGTGCTTAGAAAAGAGAGGGGTTTAGGGAGCTGCCCCTCGGGGTGGGAAGGGCACCTTGACCTGTGGATTTGGAGGCAGCACTACTCCTTGTGGCAGATGGAGCCTGGGAAAGCAGCTCGTAGGGCTGGGATGATGCTCCGTGACTCAGCCTGTCCACAATTCCCATTCCGTGGCTCTGCTGGCAAGTCCCTTCCTGCAGCCACCAAGGGCAGGCAGGCTGTGCCCTGCCCTGCCCACTCCAGGTGCCAAAGCTGAACCCCCTCAGCCTCCCCTTCCCACCTCTCTGAGTTATCCCTGAGCAACCCTGCCCTTCTCCATGGCCACTCCCGGCCAGGGAATGCTTTCCCAGGGGCTCAGACCCCAAGCCCATGGCCTCACCTCAGAAAAGAGCAGCTTTTCCTGCCCATCCCCACCCCTGGCATGGTGCAGCACAGGCTCTGTCATCGTCTCTGTGGTGGCTTTGGGTGGCAGTGGCCCTGTGGGACGTGCTCACTCCTGCTGTTCGTTTTTTATCCCTCAGCCAGTTGGTTTCTTGTTAAGACAAGATGATCCTTCACGGGTTCAGAGCCATGAGGATGGAGCTGGAGCGCTCTGGGCAGTGGATGCTCCAGCAGCTGCACACCCACAAACCTCCACGGACAAAGCAGCAGGTCAGTGGTGCTGCACAACAACAAGACTTTCCTGCAAAGCACTGACCAGAGCAGGGGAGACACCCAGAAACACACCCTGCAAATGTCCTGCTGAGTTACAGAGAGCCAGCCCGGAACTGCAGCAGGAGGAACCTCCCCAAACCATCCTGCACCTGCACAAGTGGAGCTGCCCGGGGTGCCCCGTGCTCCGCTCTCACCCTGGGGAGTCCCAGCCTCTCCTCCAGGTTTCCCACTCCTCATTTGTTTCCCTCTGTGGTTTACCACCCCCGGGCTGAGGGCAATGCTGGGAGGGCTCCTGGGTTGATCCCGGAATTTACTCCCAGACTCTTTCCCCTCCCTAAAAAATTACACTTGCAAAAGAGAAATAAGCAAAGCCCAGGGCAAGAACAGGAGTCAGCCCTGAACAAACAGTGGGGTGGTGCGAGGGGACAAGGAGCACAATGAGCCCTCATTACAGCCCCAATCAGCGCTTAATGAGTGTGGGTTGGTGCCGTGCTCCGCAGCGGGACTTTCTCTACTCCAACCTCCTGCCATTACAATTTTAAATGGGGCAAAACCAGTTCACGATCTCCTGCTGTGGGCGAACCTTATCTTGGATGTGCAGCAGGAACCTGCAAGGAACCCCAGGCCTCGGGTGACGGGGTGTCAGGGCATCCCTGCCCTGCCCAGGCACAGGGGATGCCCCCCTGCTGCAGCAGGGCCTGAGCTGAAGGCTGAGCTTTATTTCAAATGTAGAATAAATGCCACTGCTGGCCGCCAGCATGTGACTTCCAGCCCATCTTCCTTCACCCCGTGGTGGCAAAGGGGAACCTGTCCCCAGCCATGTCCCTGAGGTCACCAGGGCCACCTCACCCAGCTTTATGAAGCTTAATGAATGAGTTAATGAATTAATTAATTATAGGCTCTGAAAGCAGGTGTTGGGCTAAGCCGGTGAGTCCACACACCGAGAGCACCCGAGTTTAACTCTCTCCCTGCCTTGTGTTTGTCCATGTGGGAGGAAGAGGGAGCAGCAGGAAAACAAGGTGGGATTTTAGGAGGTTCTGCATTTGGATGCCAAGTGTGTGTGTGTGGGGGTTTTTTCCCTCCTTGGGGGGCCTGGGATGGGGGTTTGAGTAGATGGGAAGTGCCTGAGGATCCCCTGAACTGGATCAGGGTGAGGGATGAGGTGCTCACCAGGAAACCCCTGCCCAGGAACAGTCTGACTTCAGCCTTCCAGTGGTGGGAGGATGCTGGGCCCAGGTGTCCTGTCTCAGCTGAAACTATTGGAATTAAATGTAATAAAAAATAAGAGGAGATGATGAACCAGAGGCTACTGGAACCTCACGAAGTTAAAAGATAAGGAATAAATTAGGATTGTAGGAGGCACTTAACCCTTCTGGGAGGGAGGAAGGAGTCTGTAACACCTGGTCTCAGGGTGTTAATTTAAAAATGAGGGTCTGTGACTCTGTAACCTTGAATTTTCATTGACTTCAGTGCACACATCATGCACAAAGAGGTGTGAGACTGGCAGTGGGGTGGGTATAGAGAGAGAAAAGGATTTTGGGCTCTCCCTGACAAGGCAGCTGTGCTTTTTGGGGCTGAGCTCCCCAGAGGCATCCCCATCCCAGCAGGAAAGAGTTGGGATGTCTTCATTACACAGGCACGTTTTCTGACTCCTTCAGCACTGCAGAAACTTTGTTTGGGTTTCCAAGAAGCTGCTAATCCCTTATCACTTCGGGTTTGTGTTTTTCTCCCTTCAGAGATACCCAAGGAGCCGTCATTAGTAGTTATGGCCTTGGAGCGTGTTTGCAGGGAGGCATCTGCTGGGGGAGAGGTGAGGAGGGAAGGCACCACATCCCTGTGGCCTGGGCTGAGCTGCCTCAAGCTGCCAGTTTTGGCCAGACCAGGAAAAATAATTCAATAAGCCAGTTCAGGATTTTCTAGGCTTACCTTCCCTGGTCCTGGTGGTTCCTCAGAGATGTTGATCTGTGGCTGGGGCTCAGGCAGAACCACAGAATCCCAGAGGGGTTTGGGTGGGAAGGGACCTTAGAGCTCGTCCCATTCCCACCCCCTGCTACGGCAGGAACACCTCCCACTATCCCAGGCTGCTCCAACCTGCCCTTGGACACAGCTTCTCTGGGCACCCTGTGCCAGGGCCTCCCCACCCTCCCAGCCAACAATTCCTCCCCAGTATCCCACCCAACCCTCTGGCAGTAGGAAGCCATTCCCTGCGTCCTGTCCCTCCGTCCCTACTCCCTAGTCCCTCTCCAGCTCTCCTGGAGCCCCTTTAGGCTCTGGAAGGGGCTCTGAGCTCTCCCTGGATTGTTCTTGCAGCACGGGCACCTCTCCAGGAGCAGTCCAGGAGGTGTGGAGTAGGTAAATGCAGGGATTACAAATTCAGGGCCAGCTCCAGAACTCAGAGATTTTTGACCATAATTGATTTCAGCTGAATGGAAATCAAAATAATATTTCTGGGAGGGAGAAGAAAGAGGGGAAACTAATTGCCTCATGCAAGGCACCTTTGGCTTGTTAAGGTGGCTGTGGGCAGGCGCTGATGTGGCAGAGGGACAGAGAGGCCTGTCTGGTGAGTCCTTTGTTAAAATTGAAGAGCAGCTACATTATCAAAGCTGGGCTTTGGCTTTGATGCACCATTGAAACAGTCAGAAAAACAGGTGGAAAACTCTGCACTGGTGCTGCTCTGTGGAGTGATTGATAGGATGATCCCAATTACCCTTAATTGTGGTTATCCTATTAATAACACCCTCATTTTGTGGCACACACCTGTCTCTCCATGGGAAACAGGGCTAATATAACTTAAAACACCCATTATGCACGATGGAAAAGCAGCAATTAAATCCTCTAAGCCTTGCCTAAATAATGATTTCATTTCCCTCTAATATTTTTAATGTTACAAAGGCTCTTTCTTAAAACAAAAGCACTATTTGTGGTCTCCCACTTTGGTGTGGGAACACCTCCAGCCTGGGCACTGCTGGGTTTCCAGGGATCCCTGGAGAGGGAGGTGCATGGCTGGGGCAGGAGGGCTCTGCCTTGGGACTGTAACTTTTTACTGCCCCAAAAACTTGTGGATGTGGCACCTGGGGACATGTTTTAGTGGAGGGCTTGGCAGTGCCAGGGGAATGGTTGGACTAGATGGCCAAGGAGGGCTTTTCCAACCTCGATGACTCCATGGATGAGTGTGTTAAAGCTCAGTGCCTTTCACCAGGTGTGTGTTGTTTGAAGCACCTGGTGAAACCCAAACGACCTGACTGTGCCCAGGTGGGTTGGTGGCTGTGCAGAAGGTTTCCTCGCCAGGTGCGAGAAAGAAGGGAGTCTTCCTTCCAGAGAGAAGGAACAAAATGAACTGGAAAGAAGGTCATGGTGAGCCCAGCCCGCGATGGCAACGCCGCTGGGGAATCGGGGGCCTGGAGAAAATTCAAGTACTTTTTAATTCCTGCCGTGCGGGCTGTTCGACAGNGAGGGATCCCGGTCGGGGGGTTCCCTCTCGGGAGGGTCCCGCACGCCGCCGCCCCCTGAGCCTGGGCCGGGCCCGGGGCCGCGGGAGCTGCGGGAGCAGGTCCCGGGCCGGGCTCCGCCACCTGGGGCTGGCTCCCGGCTGGGGTTTTCCCGGAGGAACTCCTACCTTCAGCCGATTTTTATTTGATTTTTTTAAAAAAAATTTATATTGTTTAGTTCGTTTGTTTTTTTGTATTTTTATTAAAACAAACAAACAAATCACATTTCAAGTTGNATTAAATCCTCTAAGCCTTGCCTAAATAATGATTTCATTTCCCTCTAATATTTTTAATGTTATAAAGGCTCTTTCTTAAAACAAAAGCACTGTTTGTGGTCTCCCACTTTGGTGTGGGAATACCTCCAGCCTGGGCACTGCTGGGTTTCCAGGGATCCCTGGAGAGGGAGGTGCATGGCTGGGGCAGGAGGGCTCTGCCTTGGGACTGTAACTTTTTACTGCCCCAAAAACTTGTGGATGTGGCACCTGGGGACATGTTTTAGTGGAGGGCTTGGCAGTGCCAGGGGAATGGTTGGACTAGATGGCCAAGGAGGGCTTTTCCAACCTCGATGACTCCATGGATGAGTGTGTTAAAGCTCAGTGCCTTTCACCAGGTGTGTGTTGTTTGAAGCACCTGGTGAAACCCAAACGACCTGACTGTGCCCAGGTGGGTTGGTGGCTGTGCAGAAGGTTTCCTCGCCAGGTGCGAGAAAGAAGGGAGTCTTCCTTCCAGAGAGAAGGAACAAAATGAACTGGAAAGAAGGTCATGGTGAGCCCAGCCCGCGATGGCAACGCCGCTGGGGAATCGGGGGCCTGGAGAAAATTCAAGTACTTTTTAATTCCTGCCGTGCGGGCTGTTCGACAGCGGTGGAGCATCTGGCGTTTGGTGGTCTGGGTGTGCCCGAGGCAAAGTTTCTTTCCGGCACCAGGGAATGGTTGGGGTGGAGGGGACCTTAGAGGTGGTGCCATTCCATCCCCCCGTGCTGGGCTGGAAGGGGCAGAGCCCCGGTGCCCTCGGAGCCCCAGCCCTGCGCCGCCTCTGCCCGTGCCCGAGGGCCGGGGCTGGTGGGACGGGACGGGGCTGTGGCCGCGCTTCCTCCGATTGTTCTCCTCGCCGGGAGCGGGCCGGGAAGGACCGGGACACCGGGGACACCCGGGGACACTGGGGACGCTCAGCCCCGCGGGCCGCATCGCCCCCCAATCCATCCATCCCCNTATTAAAACAAACAAACAAATCACATTTCAAGTTGCCGACGGCAGCGGAGTTGTCCCGGTTCCCGGGGCGGCGAGAGCGTGCGGCGCGGGGCCATGCGGTGAGGTAAGAGCGGCACCGGCACCGGGGTTTGGAGCGGGACTGGCACTGGGACTGGGATTTAGACCGGGACTGGGGTTTAGACCGGGACTGGGGTTTAGATGGAACTTGGACGGGACCCCCTGCGCACCCCCGTGGCGGTCCCGGCGCGGCACTCGCTGGGTGAAGAGTCGCGTCCCTTCTCTTTGTATCGTGACTCCATAAACCCCTGTCACCCCCGGCAGGTGCCCGCGGGACAGACCCCGCTGCCCCCCGAAATGACAAAAGCCGCGGAGTTCGGATTAGTTTCGCAACCCCCCTTTATATAACATGACGCGGGCATCTTTTTCTCTGTTGGGTGTTTGTGGCTGTGTTTGAGCTGCTGAGGAAGCACCGGCGCGGAGCTGAGCGGGGCAGTTCCTGCCATGGGCTCAGCTCTGGGTTTGTTTCCAGCGGCTTGAGCCTGGTTTGCAGGCGTGTGAACTCCCGAGGAACTGGCTCATTGCTCACCCAGGCTGACTCAAGGCGTGTTTGAGTCCGGGAGAACGTTTCTGCGGGCTGTGGTGGGTGTTTTTTGGTTGGGAGGGTTCACTCCTTACTGGTTTTAGTGGTCTGGGAGTAGCCGATGGGGCAGCCCCGGTGAGAGAGTCTTACTCGGGTATTTACAGAGCCTGGCTGGAGGGTTCCTGCTCCCATCTCCACCTCTGTGGTTTTGTTTTACACCTGAACATTTATGAGATGAGCTGTTTCAAAACACGGGGATTAATGGCTGGTGTCGCCTCCCTGCTCCTCCCTGGCGCTTTGTTATACAACAAGGCACAGCTCCTTCCCCCAGTGCTGATGGATCACGGCAGAGCCAGCCCCAGCTCCCTGTCCCAGTGGGACCAGGCTGTGGTGCCAAAATCCTGTCACACCTCACACGGTGTGGCAGCAGGTTGTTAAACCCTCCGTGCATCTAAACGTCCTGTAACCATTTAAATCAAATATTTATGGAACACTGCTCACTCCTTCCATGGGATCCTCAAGGATTGGCTTTGGGGAGGGTGGACGTGCCAGATCTAGGCCTGTTGCAGTAAGTTGACTTGTCCTGGGGCAAGGTGGGTGCTTTGCTTTGCCAAGGGTTTGGGTGTCCAGCTGAGGGTTCCAGGAAGGCTCACGCCAGTGGGAATGACTCCCTGATTGAGCAAGTGACCAGCCAGGGGCTGGGAGTGTCCAATTTCTGCTGTGCCAGCTTGCTTTCCTGGAATTAATTAGGTTTATTTTGGTGTGCTGCTGTTGTAGGGTGGTTGTGCTGGGGTGGAGAGGGCTGTTGGCTGCATTCCTGTTATCCAGGGGGATTGTGGCCTGAGAGTCCCTTGGAGCAAAGCCTTGTGTCATCCTGTGTCACCAGTGGCCAAGGTACCCACTGTGGTGGGGACAGGATGGGCTTTGTCCTTCCGAGAGGGGACAGTGACCTCACTCCTGCACAGGGATGCACATCCTGGGGCCCAGGAACTCACCTGGATGCTGCTTAGGAGCCTCAGGATGGTGGTGGCCGTCAGTGACACATGAGCCCGGTGGTCCAAGCTGCTGGTTGGGAGGAGGAAGAGGCAGGTGCATCATTTGTGTGGAGGCAAGGGGAGGGAAAGCAGCCTGTCGTTGAGGGAGCCTCCTGATGGGTTGAGCTGGAAGTGCTTTGGGAAGTGAAGTCTGAAAACTGCAGCTCCTGATCCCGTGTATTACAAGTCCCAGGTGCAACAGGTTGATTTTCTGGCCCTTGCCTCCGTTTTTTGGTTCATCCAAAAAACGTTTGTTGCAGACGTTATTTCTTTCCATGCTGGTTCCCAAGCCCCAGAGTCTCCTGCCTGCTGTCACTGCTTGTTTTCCTGAGCACTGGCTTCTTCCAGCCATCCTGTTCAGTGGCTTTTTAGTCTTTCCAGCTTCCAGACTCCTGTGTAACTCCCGGGGGAAGCTGAATGGCTTTTGTTTTCTACTTACCTCACTAAGACCTCTCAGGAGTGTTGGGAATCCCAAGGGCACGAGGTCAGGATTAAACCCCCCCAGCTTAGAGCTGGTGACAGTTGGAGCTCTTATTCCTGTGTGTGTTCACTGGACTGGGTGTGTCTGGTGATCCCAAACACTTCCCTAATTTTTACACTAATATATTAGCTGATTTAATAAAGTTCCTCTGCCCCTAACCCTTGTCCATGGGCCAGGTTCCTGCTGGCACCACGAGCCAGGGATGTGACCGTGTGTGGCCTCCTGCCAGCCGTGTCCTGAGAGTTTTTTATCACCAACTTTGATTTTTGTGGGGTGCTTTTTATTGAGGTTTTGTTGTGCTTGGCTTTCTTGCATCCAGCAGGCAATAGCTGTGGAAAGGAGGTTGTTTCTGGGTTGGTGATGACACTGGGACGTGACATTAATTTTCCGTGGAATGACAGATTTATTGGAGTTTTCTTCATCTGCACAGTATGGCCCAAAGCCCTGAGTTAGAGTTTGCCAGAAGGAGGCATCTTGGAAACATCTGAAAGGATTTCATAGTGGGGGAGATGGGCAGGGGGATAATCAGGTTGTCTCATCTGGGACCCACGGACTTTTAGGGAGGAGTTCCCTCATATAGCAAAGGTGTTGTGCACCTAAACACTACCAAAGGGATTTTGGGGTGCTGCGTGTGGAGGGCTGAGTGAAGGCAGCCAGTTCCCTGTCCCACTGCAGCCTGCTGGGCACCAACTGGCATTAAACAAACTGTGGAGCAGCCCTGGATTTTTCATTTTTATTTTAAGGAATCAAAAATGCATTTTCTGGGTGTCTCCCAGTGAGTGTTTCTTGCTGTTGGTTTTGCTCCGAGTCCTCTGGTGTTCTTGCATGTGGTTTCTCCACTCTTCCTCTCTGGGAGGAGGGTCTGGAGCTCAGAGCTCTGTGTCTCTCTCCCTTGGAAGGTGTTGCTGTGCTGCCTGTAGCTCATCCTGACCCAAAGCTCTGCTCACATGGCCAGTAAAGCCAGTCCTACACTGTGGGTCACCCAGGAGCTGTGCTGGGGCTCTGTGGGTTGGTTTTCTTGCCAGGGGTGTGTGTTGGATTTGGGGTCCCAGCCAGTGTGTGCTTTCTGGCCTCACACCTTCTGCCCCATCCCAAACCCAGAGGTCCTCCTTCATCCTGGGATTTAGGCTTTGCTTCCTTTGTCCTTAATTATTTACCTGCTGCAGGTGATGATTTTAAGAGGCTGGTGGGGATGGTCTTTGGGTTACTTGGCCTCAACCTCATCTGTGTGGGGACACCTCATCCCTTCTTCATCCCAGGGGAGAGACAAGTCAGGGGAGCTGATGGATGAGGGGGGATCACTGCTAAGCCAGGCTCAGGTGCCAGCATTTGTTTTCTGAGCTTGTTCCTTTGGAAATACATTTTTGCACATCCGTGGCAATGGGCTGGCAGGGAAGATGTGCAGAAATGAAAACAAATCTTAAAAATACCTTCTCCCCACCTCTCCCTCCTTCCTAGGCTCATCTTGGCTCCCAGTTTTCTCCCCCTTTCCCTCCTCATTGGCTCAGGGTGATGGAGAATGGGGGCTGAAGAGCTTCTTGTCTCTGCTTCTCCTTCCTCGTCAGGGAGAACACTCTTCACACTCTTCCCCTGCTCCAGCACGGGATCATCCACAGGCTGCAGGTGAATCTGCTCCACTTTAGGGCCACAAAAACTCGTACAGACCCTTTCTGTCCCTGTTTAAAGGGAGTTATAGAAAAATGAGTACACCAGTGTTTGACAGTTGTCGTGAGTAGAGCCGGGAATGATGTGACAAGTGTGTGGGATAATCCTGCACCCTGAGCTTTACATCCTCTGCATTCCAGGGGTTTGGAGCTCCCTGGCCCGGGGAGGGGATGGCACAGAGCCCCAGGTGTGTGGTGTTTGCAGCCTCGAGCCCATCCCTCTTGTGTCCTGCTGTTGGTGGAAAGACAGAGCCCTGGTGAGCTCGGAGCAGGGTGCTGGCGGTGTCTGTGCTCAGCACTGCTTCAGTCCTTTCCCATTTCTCCAGTGATTCTCCCCAAACCCTCCAGAGCTGTGGAATACCCGTGTCCTGCGTTGCTGTAGGAGGTTCTCATTGGTTTTTCCTCTGTGTTTGGCATGGCA
Organism: Pitta sordida; assembly: GCA_013390025.1. Lineage (NCBI taxonomy): Eukaryota > Metazoa > Chordata > Aves > Passeriformes > Pittidae > Pitta > Pitta sordida. The sequence goes on along the minus strand of WEKX01026804.1, from coordinate 536,038 downwards.
GACCATGTTTTTCCCTCATTCTTAGTAGAAGCTCCAACTGCTCAACACTGGAGCACTTTGAGCAGTTGCCACCTCTGGTGTCTGTCCTTGCTGGTCCTGTGCCATCTTCCCATGAGGAATGTCCCACTCCTGCAGCAGGAGAGAGCGATGATCAGGCAAGCTGAGACCAAAGGCTTCCAAATCCCAGCCACTTCCACAAGCCCTGCAGGACAGTGAGACATCCGTGAGGGAAAGCCATGTCCAGATATTGCCGAAGGCAGCTGTGGTACTGAGTTATCCACAGCCATCCCCTGTATGGATGGCACTGCTGTGGTGTTCCTTGCTTGTGGTGCCCTCGTTGTTGCCCAGGCAGCATCCCCAGGCTGCTGCAGGGGCTGTTCCCGTGGCACTGCTTTCCCAGGGTGTTTCTCCCGGGAGCTGGCGCGCGCCGCCGCACAGGAAATTCTGGTTGCACCATTACTGCGGAGCCTATTGTTTGGGGCAGGGGCAGGATTTGGTCTTGCTCACATCCTAAAATGTCTCGCTGTGTTAAAAGGATGTTGTGCAGTATCCAGATGGAGCGGTGCTGCTCGGGGCTGAGTTCAGTGCCTAGCCCACATCCCTGTGTTTCTGTTCAGACTCACTCCTCGGGGTTAAGGAAAGTTTGGAGTGACACCAGAGTCAGGGCACAGCTCCACGTTGCAGTTTACAGCCTGTTGCTGCTTTAGCTGCTCCTGTTTGTGGGTGGTGTGGAGCAGAAGTCAAATGATGCCAAACCCCAGTGTGTGGGGGATAGAGAACCCAGCAAACGCTGGCTTTGGGTGCCAGGACACACAGCCTGGGCTGCACAGGTAAATCAGGCAGGCAGAGCACGTGGCAGGCTCTGTGTTCAGCCTCTGCAGCCTCGTGGTGTGACCCAGGCCACCCGTTAACCCGTCCCTGCCTCAGTCTCTTATCTGAGTGCTGGAGTGAGCAGCTCTACCTGTGTTTGCTTTCATTTTGGTTTTTTTTTTTCCCTGACCTAATCTTTGTGGTTTAGATGGTTGGCAGCGATAGCTGCATTTCCCAGGCTGTGCTCTGCGGGTTGCAAAAGCTGTTCCTCACCCCTGGGAGCCGCAGCTCCTCTCACCCGGGGCCGTCTGGGCTTTGGAGCAGGAGGGTCTGAGAACTCTGCTCTCCAAACTGTGCTCCCCCAGCACTGCAGGGATGGCTGCTCACCCCTCAAGCTGCCCGGGCTCTCTGCTCACCCTGGCTGGGTGTTTCATTCCCTTTTGGCTGCCGTTCCCAGCTGGGGAAGCAGCAAACTGGGGCAGGTGTAAGAGCCAAGCCTCGCGTGTGACATTCCTCGGCCACCACGCGCCACGGCAGGATTGAGCTTGGACGTTCACTGAGCTTTTGATGCCCCAGCAAAGCCCAGGGACAGGCAGTTCCCCCCTCAGGGGCTGCACCCTGCTCTGTGCTGGGAGGGAATTTGCTGGTGAGGTGAGGGGGTGTGAGCCCCTGGGGGTCAGCGGGGTCTGCCCGGTGGCTGCTCTGTGGCTGCCCCAGACTGTGGGACTGTCACTCCAGCAGCTGCTGGCTCCGGATGAAGGCCCTGCTGGGTCTGTGGGACAGGGTGGCAGAGCAGCCGTGTGCTGGCACCAGGAAGGGCAGCCCGTGCTGCCACGTGCCTGGCAGAGGGACGAGGAGCCTGGCAGCAGCTGGCCCGTGTCCCTCAGCTGAACGGCCATCCTGGCAGCGGCTGCAGCTCTTCTGCTCCCACTGCTCCTCTCGGGCAGCAGCTGATGCCATCCCGCTGCAGCTGGGTTGGCATTGTGTGCCAGGGCCTCCCGCACACTCGGAGGCTTGTTTGAGAGAGCCATTAATCAGTTTAAAACTGCCCCGCTTGACTCACGGGTATAAAAAATGCCTATTGTGTGTCCAGACAATGGCAGCGACGGGAGCGTGTGGCCGCCATGCTGGGAGGTCACACGTCTGGCTAGAGCTTTGGCCGGTGGTAGAGGTGCCCCAGGGCACCCCCCGGCCTCCCTCACCCACCCTGGGGCACAGGGTGCTCCTGGCTGGTGGCTGCAGGTGGCACCAGGGCAGCACAGCAGGGAGGCAGGAGGAGGAACAGGGGAACAGCATCCAGCGGGTTTTTGAGCAGCGCAGGGAGTTGTGCCGGCACTGAAAGGGCACTTCCCATCCCTCCCTGGAGCCGTGGGGAGGTGGGCAACATTCCTGGGTGCACATCCTGGACTTGGTTTCCACTCTGTGTCCTGGAGCTTGGAAAAGGCTCTGGGAGCAGTGCGAGCACAGCCTGTGTCCCTTGGTGACACACCTGCAGCATCCCATGTGGATAACGGGAGAAGGTGGGAGAAGCAGCAGGGCTCAAGGTGGTGGTCTCAGCATTTGCCCCCGGTGTGGGTGATGGTGGCAGGCCTGGGAACCCATCCGAGCCCGGGGGGTGCTCTCCATGCCCTAGGAATGATGGCTCCTTGTGTTTTCCAGTGAGATTTTACACACCAGCAGCTGGTGAGTTTACTTCACATGGTGTAAGTCCTTCCAAAACAATTTCTTCCTGTTATTGCTCACCCAGTTTTAGTGAAGTGATAAGAACCTTCTGCAGGGAGCTGGTTTCTCCCAGGGCCTCCTCCTGCTCTGAGCTGGGACCTTTGAGGCGTTCATGGAGCGACTTCTCCTCAGTCCTTCAGCTGAATTTCTAGGTTAGATTTTGTTAGATGGTGTGAGGAACATCTGAGTATTGTCTGTGTTGGGTCTGTGCGCAGCTGAATGGATCTGGTTCATTTTGAATGACATTTTCTGTGGATTGTCTCTTCAGTTGCTCAGAAGGATAGTTATGGATGGCAAAGACCTCGGTATTGCAGACAAGGCTGGTGTTAAAATACATTGAAATGAAAGCTGAGACAAGTGAGACATTGCTGGACGTGGCCTGGAGTTGGGAGACTGTCCCAGCTCTGTGACTTCACCTGATGGTTCATGTCACATCATTTTGTTTCCACTCCTGCAAAGGCAGATTTTTACAGCCAGACCTGAAATATTCTGATGGGAATGAGGGTGGATTTTAAACCCCTTTCTGCTTGGTTTTAAATTCCTTTTGAGTGAACGAGCTGACTCTCAAGCAAAGCCATCAGAAACATGGAAACCTAGAATGGTTTGGGCTGGTAGGGACCTTAAGGGACATCTTGTTCCAGCTCTGTGCCATGGGCAGCGACACCTCCCACAGGAAGGTTTGCTGGGTTCCTGGCCACAATTGCTTCGGATAAAGGAACCAGTCCAGGTTTCCCAACAACAAACACAGCACCAGGACTGGGAGGACAATCTGATGGAATTGAATAGGCTGTGCTGCTGTTCCTGAGGGTGGACTGCTGAGAGGGAGGAGAAGCAGGAAAAAGGGCACTTGGTCACTTGGGTGAGGTGCTGCCCCTCTGGACAGGGTGGCAGGGCTGTCCCACAGGGCATCCCTTCCGTGGAGATCTGCTTCTGACCCTGCAGTGGCTGGTGTTACCTCACCCTGGGGTGCTACAGCAGTGCCTGGAATGTCCCAATATTTCACTGCCTCTGTGGCCTCTCTCTGGTCTATAACTGGTCCCTGTGACTTCTTGTAATTAGTTAAAGCCAAGCATTTAAATAAACTTCCGAATGAGTTGCACTAGGTAGAAATAGTTGGATAAAATGGCAGTAAATAAATGGATTTTGGGGTATAAGCCAGCCTGTGTTTGACAGAGCTAGAAACCATTTCTCCAAGGTGGAGATTATTCCGTAGTTGCTCATTAAATAACTTCTAAATTAATTAATGAAGTTATTGCCTCGTTCCTCCAAAGTGTTTGCCCTTGTCCAGAGCAGAGGAAGAAGCAGTGGGTTATGTGGAAGCTCTGGGTGATCCAGGCTGGTATGTTTGTGCTTCTTATGGGTGAGGTTTGCACCCGTAAAGGACGAGGACAATGGCACAGAAATGGTCTGTTGGAAATACAGGGACTCCATTCCTCTGATTTCAGGTTTGAACCTTCTAAGTAACAATTACCCTACGGTCTGTCCAAGAAGCTTCCCCTTCACTTACAGCTGCAGCATGAAAGTGTTTAGTAAGAGCTGAAAAGAGAAAAAAGGAGGTTTTTTGGCAAGAGCTTTACTGCTGGATGGTGCAGGACATCCCCATGGATCTGAGAAGTGCTGTGGGCAGGGGACATGGGCCTGACTGCTGGGTGCTCCTTGGGAGATGAAGAGCACTGCCTGTCTTCCCTCAAACGCACAGAAGGAGGTGCAGCTTTGGCTGGAGGCAGGAAGGAGCCATGGATTGAGGTGAGGTTGGAGGAGGCTCTCTGTGCTGTGCCTCCCTGGTTCTTTTTGTCCTCCTGCAGCAGAGGGGATAACACGTTGAGGTCGCTAATCAGAGTTTAGTTTAGGCACCTAAATACATGTTTGGGCGTGTCAGGGGGAAATCTGAATTTGAAGCTAAATTCCTGACAGTGGGATAGGGCTGGGAGGGAGCTGGGCTAGGGGTGTCTGTGAGGTGGAGTCACATTTCCTGAGGGTGCAGGGAGGTTTCTAGGGAAGCAACAAGACCTGCACAGAGCCCTGGGAAGTGCCCTTTGGAGCCCTGTGGGAATCTCCTCATTGCTGGTGGTAGCAAACTGGGATTCAGCCTCAGGTGCCTTAAAGTGTGACTTCTGTGTGTGGGAGTATGGGAATACCGTGTTTTGAGCTGGTTAAATAACAGCTGGATTTGCTCTAGAGGCTGTGGAGCTGCTTTGCTGAAGACATGGGTGGAACTTGGTGTTCACAAACTTACAGAATGTTCTGTGTTGGAAGGGACCCACAGGGATCATCGTGGTGCTTTTCCTGGACCTGAGCAGGACAACTCCAAAATTCAACATATAACCCAGCTCCCAGAAGAGGTGCTAAATTAATTCCTCCCTTCCTTTCCTCCTTCTCTGCTCTTCCATCCCTCCCGCCCTGTGGGAGCCAGAGGAGGTGCGGCCTGGGAGGGAAGTTCAGCACAGGATTCTTTGGGGTTTGGAAACAACCAAAGCTGAGTGGGGGTGCCTTTGGTGTGAGGATCACAAAGATTTGTTTTCTTTGAGTCCATGGGTGCCTCGTTCCTGCCTTCCCTGGACCAGTTTTGCCTCCCACTGGTGACCATGGGGCTGCAATGCCCAACGTGTGTTTCTGTATCCCCACAGTCAGGACTGAATCATCCGCCTGCCCATGTGCCAGGGGCGGCTCTTTCCAACCCTTCCCAGATGCCATGTCTTTCGGGGGATTATTTTTGACACCCTGTGTCACATTTCTTGATTTTCTTGCTGCAGGTAGTTGTGAAATAATGGCTGTTCTGCCAGTGCCATTGCTGGGGTTGGCACTCGTTTGGCTGCTCCTCTGGGGAGGAGGGAGAGGGGATTTAAAGACAGAAGAAAAAGAGGAGTTAAAGCCAGTGGAAGATGCCTCTGGTTCTGTGGGAATTGAGTATTGCTCAGGTTTTCTGGTGGACAAGCCCATATTCTTAAAAAAATCTTCTTTAAGCACGTCTGTTGTTTCCTCTGAAGGAAGAAAGGGTCACTTTTTCCACGCTGCTGACGTGAGTGGTGAATCACAGGGGTTGTGGGAAGGTGCTGTCACTGGGACCTGTCAGAATACTCGCTGTCTTCGTCCTGGTGTCCCTCAGGCTTGTGAGCCACTTGGTTGGGTATGGCCCCGGCTCACAGGGAACTTCTGATGCTGCTCAAGTGGGATGGACAGGAATGATTGACTCCCTAAAGGTTTTTATTTCCAGGGGGTGACATAGCCCATGTGTGGGAGAGCCCGTTCCTTTTCCTACAGGAAGGAAATGTGTCAGCACGTAGCAAAGACCCGGCTTAAGGCTGTAAGCCAAGGTGCCAAGGGCTGGCTCCAGCCAAATAAGAGACACCCTGCTGGAATAACATCCAAAGAGAGCTCAGCAGATCTTGTGAAGGCTGGGGAGCTCCCTGGGAGCTGGGGCTGGTCCTGCCCGGCCTGTGCAGGCAGGTCGAGTGCGTGTGGGAGTTGTGCAGCTCCTGCACCAGCTGGGCAGGGTTTGAACCCAGTCCCTGGGCAAGCACGAGCTGCTGTGCCTTGGCTCCCTGGGGGCTGCTCCTGCCCTCCACAGGGTTCTCATCCTTGCAGAAGGAATATATTTGTTTTTTCCAGGGAGTGCTGCTGGGTTTGCAGCCCGGTGCCTGGCCGCTCCAGAGCGGTGGAAGGGTGTCGGTGCTGCTGAGCCCTGGAACCTCTGAAGGATTTCAGTCTGTGTGATGTGAGCTGGCAGAGCAGCGTGTTGGTTTTTGGCATGGCAGCAATGTTTGCATATCCATGCCGTGCGATTTCCTGCAAAAGCTTGATGTTGCCTGCACGTGTTCCCAGACTGTTTGTGCTTTTAAGGCATGGCCAAAGCTGCAGGTGTGCTGGGCTTTCCCTGGAGTTGGATCTGAGGGATGTGATGGGCACTGTCAGGGGGACTGGTGCTGTCCTTCCCTGCTCATGGCTTTTGTTTAGTCCTTTGCCACACAGAGCAATACATTCACCTGCTGTTGAACAGGACTCCTTGGAGAGACTATGGAATATACAGACTTGGAAAAGGGTGGAATAGCAACATGTCTAGTGCTTGGAACATAATCCCCAGTTCCTTTCAGAAAAATATTCAGGCTTTGTTCCATAAATAGGAAAAAGGGAACCTTTAGCTGCTCCTGCTCTGCTGAGTCTTTTAACCCTAAAAGTGGGGGTGAGTGTATCCTTGAGGAGGGCAGGGTGGGAGAGCAGAGGAGACAGGCCAGTGAGGCCACCTGTGTGTGCACACAGAAGATGAAAAAGCTCATCAGTGGTGATGTTAATTGGATGGGATGTGGTTCCCGGTGCTCAGAGTGTGACTGGCTCGAGCAGGGCCCTGGAGCGTGAGGAATGTGAGCTGACAGCCCCTTTTGCAGGGCAAAGCCACCCTGGTGGGACTGTGCAGCTGTCCAGACAGGGGATGCTCTCCCAGTGTCCGCCTAAACTCGCCTTGTTTGGTTTGGGATCCCGTTGGATCCTAATAGCGCTGACAGACTGTGGGTTGGAGGTTTGGTTGGGCTGTGAGATGTGCCTGTGAGGACCAGCTCTGGCTGAGCTGGACTGCACAAGTGCACGATAACACCTGCAGCAACAGGAGGGGTTCCACCAAACCCTGGCTCCAAACATCACCCACCCACCCTGTTCCTGCAGAGCACCCAGCCCGGGCTCGCCGTGTGCTCCTGGATAAGGGTGTCATGCTTTGGATGCAGATGAGGATGGAGTTGGGTTGTTGCTGTGGAGAGGGAAGGCAGGAGGAAGGTGTCTCCACAAGGAGGCACCTTGTGACTTTGGAGGGTTCTGTGCCAACCTTGTGAGGCAGAACTAAGGTGCAGGCAGGTGTCAGATTCTGGAAGCTCTATGCCCATTCTGGGGTGAAAAGCCCCGGCCCAAGGGCTGCCCGGCATGTGGCAGTCACTGTGGTTTTCCAGAAACACAAGACTGGGTTTGTCACGTGCCTAAGGGCAGTTTTGTGGAAGGCCCACCTGCCCTCCTGAGCTGGATATCCTGGACTGCAGCAGTGACACAGCAGGTGCCATTGGCCTAGTTGGAACATCAGACCTCCAAACACCCAGAACTTGGGGTGATTTTACTCAAAAGCAGTGCAGATGACTCCCAAATGAATTGTTTGCAGTTAAAGTCCTGATACCTGGGGCTCCAGAGTGAGGCTTGACACGGATTCCAGAGCATGGCAAGGAGTTACCTCAGCTTGTCATCAAAAGGCTTTGCTTGATGGGTTGGGTTTTCCATAGTGTGGTGTTGGGGAAGTTGAGGCCAGCCAGCCTCTGTCCAGGCCTGTGGTTGTGTCAAAGTGCTCTAAGGAAAAAGGAGTGTGGGGAGATCCTACAGATCTGCCTGAGAAGATGAGGTCGCTTGGTCTCTGTCTGGAAGTAGAACTAGGGCTTGGAGGACAGTTAACAGGAGTGAGATGTGCTTGGAAGTGGCCAGGGCTGTGTGAGGGAGGTGCAGAGTGACTGCTGGAGTGGTTCTTGGGAATGCTGGAGCAGGGCGGGCTGGTGCATGTGCCCCAGCCTTTGCTTGTGAATTTGGGGCTGCTCTTGGCACTCGGCTCTTTGTTCCTAATCCTGATGTGAATGTGCTGAACATACACTAACACAGAATCACAGATTGTGAGGTCTGTAGCCATGGCAATACCCTACAAACGTGACCCTCTGCACCTCGTTTCGGTGTTGGCAGCGCCGAGCTGCCTTGTATGATGGCACTTATTAGTTTTTTTTTTTCTTCTTAGTAGTAATTCCATGTCAAAGAGGAAATATAAATAAACTCCCCAAACAAAAGAGAGGCAAGGAAAAAATAATTCTTTCAAACATTTGAGCAGGAACAATAGGGTAGGATATGCACTCTCTGGGGAGGGGTAATGGCTGAAAGCGATAGGAGCCCAGTGCTGCCCTGCTCTGTAACTACACAGACCTTTGCTCAACAGAGGATTATTTATAGCAAATGTTATGGCAGAAGCATGTGTGACCTGTAGGCTCCCGGAGAGGGGAAGAGCTTTCCTGTACTGTCTCTGGGATACAATAGACAATTATTTAGACACTATCTTTGTCTCAAGATATAAACAATTAAACGCTCGCTGCTGATGTTCAGACTATGGGCAACTATGCTTTTGGTTGTGTTTTTTTTTTTGCTTAAGGATTTACGGAGAAAGAAAGGATTTTTGAGGCATATCACAGCTGTAAAGGTCCTGAGGCATCTCTACTAAATGGACTACATAATTGGGAATGTAGTGTCACAGGCATCACAGAGCTGTTGCCTTCCAGCGTGCTCCTGAAGGATGGCAACCAGCAGTGTAGTTGGGCTGAATTCATGGGGTGTGGATGGGTGTAGACCCCCGATTCTGCCTGTTCTCTTGCATTTTAGCTCATCCCTGTGGGATTAGAGTGCCTGCATCTGCTACTGGATGGTAATTAAATGTTCTTACGTATAATTAACTGCTTTCAACTGATTCCTGAGCAGCTTAAATAATCTACATGTAATGGCAGATATTTCTGTAGAGCAGTGGTGACAGTCGGTGCCAAGTAACTGAGGAGATGGGGGAACAGCTATGAGGCATCCAAACCTCACCTTGTTTTGGCAGGTGACTACCTTTTCAGGCTCCCTCAGTTTTGGAGGGCGGTCCCTGTGCATCCTCTGGGTGTCAATACCCAAAGGTTCCTTTTGGATCTCTGGTGCTCCCCTCAGATTTATTTTCTGTAGAGCAAAAGAATTTAGAATTGCACAAGAGGGGAAATGGGAGTGTGCAAGGGATGATGGTTCAATGGACAGAGAGTCTGGAGGAACATCTGGGAGCAGGTACAGAGCCAAAGGTGCCTGAGCTCTGTGAGGGGCTTGTTCTAAAACTCAGCCTCAGCAGGAACTACTCTGTTACATGTTGATAACTTGGCTTCAACTAACACAGGCTTTTACACCCCTGTGTGTTTTCCCTGAGTTTCCCCCACTCAGTTTTGCACAGGGAGCTCTATCCCCTTTCCTGTGTGGATAAAGCTGCTGCTGGGTGGAAGGTTTTAGGGCTCAGTGGTGGTGCCCTGGGGCTGCTTGGCACTCTCTGCTCTCGCTCCCCATCCCAGCAGAGCTGCTGGTGTGTGCCACGAGCTGGTCCCTCTGTAGGCCAGCACCAGCCCAGTTTGTCTGACAGATGCAGTTGAGCAACTCTCTCTCTCCCTGAGCCGCAGGCAAGATGAGTCTCCTGCTCTAATTTCATTGTGTTTAGCCACCGCACAAACTCTAAAGCTCCCTGAAATGGGAAGGAAGTAATGTTTAAATTATACATGAGTGAACTGATTTACTCTGCCCGAAGTTTTGAGTTCCGTCCTTAGGAAAACAGGGGTGGAAGTGTCTGTCTGTGCATCCATCCGTCTGCCCCGTGAAGATTGAATTAACAGGAGCACAAATGCAGATCCAGGACTGTAAAAGCTTTGGCTTAAACCAGTGTAAACCATGTGGGGCAGATGCCAGGCGTGTTTGCCTGGGGTTAACTTGTCTGGTGGTGAGGGAGGAGACCATTGCTGTAGAGTCCCTCCTGCCACTGGGCAGTGGTGGAGTCACCAGCCCTGGAAGCACTCAAAAAATGTGTGGACATGGTTCAGAGGTGAACACAGTGGTGGTGCTGAGTTCACAGTTGGACTCAATGATCTTCGAGGTGTTTTTCCAACCTTAATGATTCTGTGATTTGCTGAGGTCTGTCCACTCCTGACTGCAAAGGGATTCAAACTGCTCTCCTGTCTGCCTCCTGCTCCTGATGAGGGGGTTTAGTTTCCTGTGTAACGTATTTTGCAGAGCATGTGAAGTGCTGGTTCCATTCTGTGGTCACTTCCTACGGGCACGGGCTCAGCGCTCCTTGGGGAGCCCGGCACCGGAAAGTCGTAACTACGCCTGCTGATGGCCTGGAGATCCCTTTTGCAGATGTTTCACCCAAGTCAGGACACTTCCCTGTGCTCCTTCCACCTCTATTTTAAAAGATCAATGAGCCAGTTGCAGTGCTGCGGTGCCCGGCTGGAGCCTGGCAGTGAACTGCCCTCCTTGAGCAGTGAACTGAAGATGCTGAGTTTTTGTGGGGTTGTGGCGTGGGTGACGATGAGCTGGGGATCTGCTGCTGGGCAGGGACTTGTTCCATGATCTGCATCCTCGGGGTGTGCTCTGTGAACAAACATCTCTGCACTTGGTCTGCGATGCAGCACCCAGAGAGGCTGAAATGTCTGCGGAGACAAACTGGCAGGGGGAGAAGTCACGATTCTCTATCTCTTTGCTTGACCTAAATACACTGAAGTAACTGTGTACCCTCATGAAAGAGATAATTTCCTGACGCTGGAGAGCTTAACATCTGTTTCCTCCCATTTTTTTTTGGGGGGTAGAACATGGTAACGGAAGAACTGGCGGGGTTTTCTTTCCTCTTTTTCTTTTGTATAGCAAGTGGCGCTGCATGCTCAGGCTAAACGCTCTCTCCGAGAGCAGACAGGTTTCTCTCAAGGGCTACAGGATCATTTGTTCTCTATTTTCTCTCCTTCCTGCCTCCCCCCACCCCTCCTGGAGAGGAGCGGATACAGCGAAGCCCAGGCAGGACTTCCTTAGCTCGGCCATGCCTTCTGGCTGTGCCCTCTCCCCATCTCCCCCTTCCCCGAGAAACAATGGCCAAAGGCTCCTTCTTGTTTGTTATTTCGGATCCCGCAGAGGAAGAGCCGAGTGGAAGATCGTGTCCCCGGGGGCCCTCGGCACATTCCAGCTCTGGCTGCGCTGTCCCCAGGCCTTTGGCTCGGAGGGGCAGCGCCCTGTGATGCTGGGGGGGACAGGGGGGTTGGAAGCAAGTTGAGCACTGCTGGAAGGGGAGAGAGAGGGGATGGAGAGCCTTGGAGGGGTGTCCGAGTCACTGGTCCACAGGAAGGGCACATCCTGTCTGTGAACATCCAGAGCACGTGGTTGTGGTGCCCAGAGGAGCTGGGCTTTTGTACTGACTGTTTCTGGCGTGCCTTGAACCCCCCCATATCTCCTTTGCAGTCAGGATGTGGTGAGCCTCAGACCCTCTCTACCTCTGGCTCCAAATCCCTGTAGGATGACCTTGGGTCCCCCCAGGTGCTTCCAGCTGGCAGCTCTGCAGTGGAGAGCACGTTTCTGGCAAGTGATCCCGTCTGGGATGCCCCAAGGGCAACCCCACCACCAATTTCCTCTTTGTTCTCTTCAAAGCCTTGTTATTTCTCAGGGCCCCAGTCAAAATAGTTCAGTCAGGTCACTTGATAGAAGGGATTTACAATCTGACTGGAGTATGGAGCGTGCATTCTCCAGAATTCCACAGCCCCTCAGCATCACAGAATTCCAGAATGGTTTGGATTGGAAGGAACCTTTAAAATCGTCTTGTTTTGGCCCCCTGCCATGGGCAGGGACACTTTCCACTATCCCAGGTTGCTCCAAGCCCCATCCAGCCTGACCTTGGACACTTCCAGGGATGGGGTAGCCACAGCTTCTCTGGGAAACCTGTGCCAGGGCCTCACCACCCTCCCAGTGTTTCACAGCACTAAATATATTTTTTTAACAAGGTACTTCTGCTAGTTACCTCAAAACTGGATGGTCTGAAGTAGATTTCAGGGATTGTGTGGTGCCTGCCTGGCAGCCTGAATGGTGCATTGTTAAGTGAGCACTTTCTGTCCATCACTGGGACCTCTTGAGAAAACTCAGCCTGGATCAGACCTTTCCTAATCGATGGTTCCTTGCTGCCAGGTTTCATTGCCCTGCTGCCTTTGGGTCTGGTTTTACTCTGGTTGTTGGTAACTCCTGTAGGTTATTACGGGCCAGCTCAGGAGAAGGAGTTTGCCCAAGGAAAACATCACTCCCTGAGTGGTGGCTTGTGGCAGCCCTGATTGCTCGGGCCCCATATGTTGTCCTTTAAAGTCTACCAGAACTGTTAACTTCAGTGTGTGCTTCTGCTTGTCTGTCTGTGAAATCACACTGAAAAGGAGCAAAATTGCTGTTACTCCCACCTGTACCATGCAGGAAGAGCCTGTTGCCAAGGAAATGTTGTGCAATCATGAGTGAGATACAGAGCACCCGATTCTTTCTTAATGGCAAAAATGCAGAAAATATGGGAAGAATTTGGAGGGGGAATCATGGCCGTAGATAGAGATGTTTGTGTAACACACCTGGTGCCATCGGCTGGGGAGTTTATCAATTCCAACTTATTTGTCCACCCCAGTGACCTGGAAATGGAAAGTGAATTTTCAGGAAGAAGGGCTGCTTGTATGATGAGAACAGGGTCTCATGCAGAGGGCAGGGTAGGAACCCCTGTGTGCTGGAGCTGTTTGCAGTGTTTGGGTGGTAGCTGAGGTTTTATAAAACCATCCTCCTCTGCCGGTGACGTGCTGCGTGTTCTGGTTTCCAAACCTGGCTGAGCCACCCTCCGTGGGCTCCATGGAATTCAGAGTGTGAGGTTCCCCTGTGTTTTCTGTGATTAAAGCCCAGCATACAGCGATGTTAGTCCCAGCTCAGCTGCTGGGTGGGAACTTGCTACGACTTGACATCTGCAACTGCAGCCCAATGAGGGGAAAAATGAACAAACTAAGGGATGTAGTTTTCTGACTAATAAGCTTTCTCAAAATGTGTCATCAAACCCTTTTTTCCCCTGCACTCCAGGAAGGTGAGTGATAGTTCATGGCATCCTCTCATGGCCGTTGTCTTCCATATTCAAGTTTTATTTTGTCACCCTGGGCCTTAATGCCCCCAGGCCCCTGTGGGTTGTTTCACAGGGCCGCCTTTGCCCTGTTTGGCTTATTTAAAGCATAGGTTTCCCACAGGAATGCTGCTGGGGGTGTTTGCACAGCAGCTGACACTCATTTCAGCTCCTGTATCAGTCAGCGGAGCGCGGCAGATTTTGGCACCTGCTGAGGGAAGACGGAGGCTGGAATTTGTACAACTGCGGGGAATTTGCCTCGGCGATGGGAGGTTTTGCTGTGGGTGAGGCAGTGCCAGCCCTGGGGCTGGAGGTGGTGCAGGGGCAGTGCTGGGGCTGTGGGTGCTCAGGGAGCTGTGCTGGGAGTTGGCACCTGCCAAGGTTATCCTGTGCAGTCCCTCAGGGGGGATTACTGGCAATTAGACACCAGGGTGGTGCTTTTCTCACACTCAGTGTTTGCTATTGACCAGAAGGCCTTTTGAGCATCACGCCTGTGTCCTCTGTCCCACTTTTCCCCAGGGAGATCTCTGTCAAAGCCTTGATGATGGACTCAAAGATGAGGAGAGGTTCTGGTGAGGCTGTGGAGAAGGGGAAGGTGGAGAGGAGCCACTGGTCACAGAATGAGTCCCTTCTCTGCTTAGAGCCCCTGGGTCTGGATTCATGGTGGCTGCTCTAATTCACATCTGGTTTCAAGCTGCATTAAAAGAACAAGTACTAAAAAAATTATATATTTAATTTTAAAGCCACCCATGTGCCCTGTGATTCTGAGTTCTGTTGCTTCTCTGGGGAAGGCTGTGCAGGATCAGTCCCTTATTATGGGCTCTCTTTACTTGACACATGAGGAACAGCCTGTCTCCTCTGTGCTAGCATCCCTCCAAAGACTTCACAGACAAGCCTCTTCCCTTTGAATCCTCTTTCCTCATGGAGGATCCACCCAGCCAAAAACAATAAAACATAAAACTAGGAAGAGAAAACAAACACAAAAAGGAGACCGTTTGTGATTTCTGTCTTTTGCTGCCAGTTGGATGCACAACTTGAAATGACTCAAACATTCTTTTTTTTTTCTTCCCCCTTCCTTCCAACCCATTCCAATGTGTTAGTCTTTAAGTTGCAGCGGGGATGTCTGGGAATAACTTGCCTCCCAGAGCAACAGCCAGAAGAATGAGGAGCTGGTCTGCTCCTCGAGCACCAGATGGAGGAACTGTCCCGCTAAACACTTTGTTTTGAGGGAACAAAAGCCTCTGTGGTCTCTGCAGGGACCCAGGGCAGCACATCTCTGGCGTGAATTTTCAGTACAGGGTTTAAATAGTGGCAGGTGGAGCTGAGGCCACTGTGGGGGGTGTGTTTGGTGGTGTCCAGTGAGGCTGTGTCACTGTGTGGGGTGTGTTTGGCAGTGTACATTCAGACTGTGTAACTGGAGGGTGTATTTGGCAGTGGATGTTTAGGATCTGTAGCCCTGTGGAGTGTATTTGGCAGTCTATGTTTAGGCTGTGTAACTGGGGGTGTATTTGGGGGTATATTTGCCACTTTACATTGAGGCTGTGTAACTGAGGGTGTATTTGGGGGTATATTTGTCACTTTACATTGAGGCTGTGTAACTGAGGGTGTATTTGGCCTGGCCGGTCCCACAGGAGCTCCACCAACGCCTAGAACGGACTGGCTGCCACGCTGGCAGCCTCTCTGAAATATGTTATTAAAGGGCAAAAATGGTCAAGAGGAGTGAGGAGGAGGGATTAAAAAAAGGTGAGAAACAGCACAATGAGTAGCTGGGTAGGTGAAGATGGTGGGGAAGAGGTGCTGGAGTTGGGAGATCATCCCTGACAGGAGCGCGGCCTGTGGAGTCCCCACAAGAGCAGGGTCTTGTGGGGGGAATGGGGCCTGTGGAGTCCCCAGGATGATCCCTCATGGGAATGGTGCCTGTGGGGTCCCCACAAGAGCAGGGGGATAATCCCTGACAGAAATGGTGCCTGTGGAGTCCCCAAGAGCAGGGGGATGGTCCCTGGTGGGAATGGGTCTCCAGAGGAACAGATTCCTCCTGTGACAGTAACTGTGGCCTGTGGAGTCTGTGCAGGAACAGGTTCTCCTGACTGGAATTGTGGCCTGTGGAGTCTCCACAGGAGCATGGGACAATCATGAGGAGGAGGGAGAGGAACTGTGATGTCCTGACTGTGTCCTCCTCAATTCCCAATCCCCCTGCACCCCTTGAGGCAGGTCAGCCCAGCGAGTCAACAATCCAGCAGGTCAACAGCGAGCTGACATCTGGCAACTGGCCATGGCCATCCCACCACAGCAGCAAACATTCATTTCTGCTACCCTAAGGGCTATCAGTGCCAGAAATGCTTGGGACAATCCCTGTGGCATGGCTTATGGAAAGCCAGATGACTGTTGTTCCTAAAAAGGTGGGATAGAAGTTGGCTTTGTTAAGGTTTTTGACCTCCCTTGGCTGTGGTGCCTCTGCCATCTGTGGGGGTCTCACAGATTATTGTTTGTCAGACAGATGTGGTGGCAAGGGAGAAACAGGCATGTTTGACTGGATGCAAAGGTGAACCTTTCCTTGGCCATGAGGTGTCCAAGACAACAGCTGCTGCATTAATCAGTTTCAACAGAAACAATAAATTTCGGTTTTTTATAAATACAGGAACCGTTCACAGTGCTGCTGTGGCTGTGTGCTCACTGGCAATGAGATTTTTCCACTGTCAAACCCCTGTCTCTGGGGCTTTGCCTCTTCTTGTTCCTGCTCTTCCTTCCTTCTTCCTCAGAGTAGAGTTGAAAATTGAGGGAAATTAACCCTTTTTTTAGTGCCTGGCATTTAGTTCTGCAGGTTGAAAAGGCAGACAGCAAGCCCAGGAGCAGCAAATCCAGTCTTGGGACCCGGGAAATTGTGGCAGTGAGCCAGGGCTGAGATATTCCAGTAGAAGGGAAGCTGTAGGATCTGTATGAGCAGGAGTTCAGGTGTGTTCCCACAGAGGGTTTGGAATGGTTTCCATTGCTGTTGCATCCAGGGTACTTGTATTTTTTATCGTGTTCACTGGAGGGGAACGTGTGTGTTGTGCAGTGTTGAGTGGTGGCCACACAGCTTTCATTCAATGGTCCAGTTCCAATGAGGGATTCCCATTCCTACTACAGTAGGAAAAACCTGGCTTGGTTTTTCCTGAGTTTTCTGATGTTGTAGTATTTCAGGATTGCATTGCTTCCAGGAAAAGGCTCATCCCGACTTTTCTTTGAATGCTTGCCTGGAGAGACCGAACTATAGGGAGGGTGTTGCCAATTCCTGGCAGATGGGGCTGGTGGAAATGACAGTGACATGTGGTGGGACAATTCACTGGAATTTCCTCTTTCCCTCTCTGCCATGTACTCTGACATATTTGGAGTCTCAGAGATTTTCAAAACAAAGATATGATTCATGGTATTCTGCACATACCTTGTGGTAACTTTATTAGCGCAGGAAGTTTATTTGTGGTCACTAAAACATCATTTAAATCAGATTTAATCATGGTTTGGGAGCAAAATTTCAGCCTCCCTGGAATCAGTGGCAAAACCACCATGGCTGCTGGGATGGGGTTTGACTTGTGATGCTTTAATAAACGTGTCTCATAAGCAAGATTTCTGCTAATTGCATCCCTTTGTTCTTTTTCCCCTCAGTCTTGTGAAGAAAACAACCTGAAGACAATGCATCCGTGACGGCTGATACCCGTCTGGGAGCCGGGGCGATGGAAGCTGCAGAGCCTCCTGCTCCAGTGGCAGTTCCCAATGGATATGCAAACAGGATTTTCCAGGCAAGCATGGAGGAAGGCAGCAGTGATGCGTTGGAGGCCTGTGGTGCTGAGCACTGCACCTCCAGCGAGCGGGAGGAAGCACCCAGGTATAAGAAGGCAAACAAGGGCAACCGCATCTGGAATTTCGTGAGGCGAAGGAAAGGACTCTCCACGAACAAAGACAGACCCCAGTCCATGATCCTGCTGGGAGTTACCTCCGAGGTCTCGGAATTAAAAAAGCCATCCTTCATGGACAGGGTACGGTCGTCAAAAAAGGGGAGATCTTCCAGGGTGCCCAAGAACGCGGATTTGGGAGCATCCAGAGGGCAGGCTGGGTGTGACTCCGAGGAGGACCCTCCTGGCAGCGGGCAGAGGGCTGTGTACAGGGTGAGGAAGCTGGGGGACGGTCGCAGGCCCTCCCGCCACTCCTACGCGGGGTACATCGAGGATCTGGATTCCTCTTTTGAAGACATAGAGCTGAACATCAGCATTCCTGAACTCGATGGCACTGAAAGTAAATGTCTCAGGGATATTAGTGTCAGGTTACACAGCGAAGATAATGAGAGTAACTGCCACAGAACACCAGCCAGGAAGAGCGAGTCTTTGAATTTTGAAAGCGTGAAGAGTCCTGCGGTTGCAGAAGGGGACAATCAAAAGAGGTGTGCTGTGCTCCCGCAGGAGAGCAGGAGAGGGAGGAGCTCTGATGTCTGGAGCTATCTGAAAGGAATTTCATTAACTAGCAAAGATAATTCAAAGCTCCCAGATCAAAGGGCTGAAACCAATTTCCAGAACTTAGAAAATACAACTGATCATTCTGCTTCTTATTTGGACTTTGATATGAGATGTGAGGAGAATCTCAGCCAGAGGAAAAAATCCAATGGTGCTGCCAAAGCCACTCACTTTGGGGGTGTTGTGAGGTTCTTAACCAGCGTGGCTGAGGCAGCCCGGAGGCTCCGAGGCTCCTCCAGGGCATTTTCCCCCGACGAGAAAAGGCCCCAGCGGAGCTTCCGAGGCTGGAGGCAGGATGTGGCCTCCCACAGAGAGGGCTTGGTTATTGAAAACGAGAGTGCCAAGGCCTTCTGCACGGTGGGAGCCTGTCTGCAGTCCCCGGATTCGGGCACGTGGGAGAACGTGAGCTTTGAGAGTTTGGTGGGGAGGGAGCACTGCAAAACCACAGAAGGGTCAAAAGACATTGGTTCCTCTGCCCTGGGCAGCGGGAATGACAGGTTTAATGACACATTGCTTTGTCCTTCTGGGCCAGAGCCATCAATCTCCCACCTGCCAGAAGGATCTTTCACTGAGCTAAACAGCAAAGACCCCTCTGAGTATCTGACTGAGGTGCCCCAGACAACTCTGGGTGAACCAGTTCAGGACTCGGGTGGCACTTCAGAGAAGACACAGGTCAGGGAGCTTCTACCTTCTCAAGATCTTCCCATGAATAGTCTGGATACTGTGGATCTGGGTCGTTCTCCAGCTGCCAGTGGGGACTTTCCTGCAGAAACTGAGGCCCAGAGCCACCTTCCACAGGCGTCACCAGCTGAACTTGATACTGAGGATGTGACTTGTGCTCCGGTGGTTGCTGAAGACATGGATCCATCTCCAACCACGGCTCAGGAGCTTTCCAAAGCAGAACTGGATAATCAGGATTTGAGAAATCCTGAGCTGCT
This sequence comes from Pitta sordida, assembly GCA_013390025.1. Lineage (NCBI taxonomy): Eukaryota > Metazoa > Chordata > Aves > Passeriformes > Pittidae > Pitta > Pitta sordida. Next base: position 517,406 of record WEKX01026804.1, on the reverse strand, counting down.
TGTGCAAGACTTGTCTGGAGGTGAGCTGGGGGTTCAGGAGGCTGGCAGTACCCTGGAGAGGGTTGTGGGCAGGGACCTGCCACCTTCTCAGGATCATCCTGTCAGCAGTGTGGATGTTGCAGACCTGGGCTGTTCTCCAGTTGCAGATGGTGACCTGTCTGCAGTGACTGAGGCTCAGAGCCACCTTCCACAGACATCACCAGCTAAACTTGATACTGAGGACATAGCTTGTGCCCCAGGGATTGCTAAAGGTATGGATCCATCTCCAGCCATGGCTCAGGAGCTTTCAAAGGCAGAGCTGGATAATCAGGACTGTAGAAATCCTGAGCTGCCTTTGCAAGACTTGTCTGGAGCCGAGCTGGGCATTCAGGACTCAGGCAGTACTCCAGAGAAAACACAGGTTATGGGCAGGGATGTACCACCCTGCCAAGGTGTTCCTGTGAATAATCTGGAGACTGTGGACTTGGGCCATTCTCCAGCTGCCAGTGGTGACTTTTCTGCAGCAACTGGGGTTCTGATCCAGCTTCCACAGACAACCCCAACTAAAGAGCTGCAGGACACTGTCAGTACCCTGGAGAAGGGCCAGGTCATGGGCAGGGACCTGCCACCTTCTCCAGGTCTCCCTTTGAACGTCCTGGATGCCGCAGACCTGGGCTGTTCTGCAGTTGCTGACGTTGACTTTTCCGTAGTGACTTTTTTAAAATGTTCAACAGTGAAAAGACAGGGTTTGGGGCAGACTGAGGGGCACGTCAAGCAGTGGGGAACAGCCTCCTTTGTCGAGCAGAACTCTGTGGAGGTCATGGACAGAGTGGAAGGGTTTAACTGCAGCTCCCAGTGCCGGCCCTTCCAAGTGCACGTCTCCAGGATCGTCTCCTCTGGACGCCTCAAGAACGGAAAGGTAAGAGTCACTTTTACTGGGCTGTTTGCAGTAAGACCCTGCTGTTGTACACATGGAGAAGGCTGGTTGTACCTGAAAGGTTTTTTATGTATCCCTCATTGGGTTTTTCAGTTCAGTGGGTTGTTCTCTGAATGGTGTCAGTAGACACAGGGTTATCCCTGAGCCCTTGGTTAACCCTCCAGTGCTACAACCCTTTGGCTGTTTGTGTGTGTTACACAAATGAAGAAGAGGGTGGAGCAGAAGTTTGTGTGTTTATAGGTGTTACCTTTAATTTTTTCCTCTCTGCATTTATTTCATTTCAAGTAGAAGCTCCTGAGTGGTTTTGAAAAATTGAGAGTTTTGAAGTGTGCAAAGGAACAAACAGCATTAAAAATTGCACTGTGGCCCCTGTGTTTTCTTACCGAAATTAATAGTAGGATTGATGGTCCTTGGTTTTCATTGGATGATGCTGGTGGCAAACAGGATCTGGAATAGCTGCCAGAATGCAAGAACAGCAGATTAAAAGCATGTCTTGTAGAGCTCACTGGATCTTTTCTCTGCCAGATCTAATGAGCTCTGTGCCTGCTCCAGGGGTGTCAGAAGTTGGGTGGCATCAAGAGTTTGGTGCTGAGCCTGTGGCAGACAACCTTGCTGAGGATCTGGGTGTATATTGTGAGCAAAGCACCTTCTTAATGTGACTGTTCTGGTCAGGGCTGCACAAGATGATGTTGCCTTTTGGGGTGTTAAATACCCAGGCTGAGGGAAAGGTGGGCAGTGGTGGTGGCCCTGATCACGGCAGGGCATTCTTGTCTGGTACAAGCAAATCTTTCAAAGTCCTTAAAATTGTCATAACATTTAAGTGGACGTTGTGTTTTGGAGGAGGTTCTGGGTATTGCAAATCTGCCCTGTCAAGTTTAATGCTGGGAAGCCTCAGAAGTCCCATGGATAAGGGAGGGATGAGAAAAGTCTCCTGAAGCCCAATGATTCTCCTGTTATCCCACTGACTCTCAACCCATCCCTGCAGGAATCTGGGGGTACTAACACTTCTCTCAGCTGTGCCAGGCTCTGTTGGTCCCTGGCAATCATGGAATCCTGTGGAAAAACCATGGCAGGACCCAGTGTGAGGCCCAGCTGGTTTGTTTTGGGTCCCTGCAGATTGGCTGAGGCTGGAATGATGACTTTTTCTGTTTCTGTAATTGGGTCAATTTGTGAAGAAGCTTTCTCCTTTCCTTTTGGGCTTGGAAAGACCCGAGATATTCCAGTGGTGGCGACACTGTTCCCTGTTGGAAAAGGGGTCACTGTAGCTTCTGAGCCAAGAGGGGAAGTGTTTGAAAATTGGCAGCAGATTAGAAATGACAGTGGGACGGGAGGAACTTGAACTTCTGACTCCTGGCTAAAATGGGCAGTAGCATTGTTGGTTATTCCTGGATTTGTGTAATACAAAGAAATTACAGACAGCTCAGTGTGTAATTCCAGGCACTCCAGAGGTGGGGTGAGAAGTGGTTGCTCACTTCTTGTGTTCTCTGGAAGAAAAGATTTTAGGAGGAGCTGGAGAGGGCTGTGGTTTGATGTCCCTTCACAGGGGTTCTGGGCAGGAGCAAGATAAGGGGCATGGAAGGTTTGAGTGGAGCAGAGGCAACTTGTGGCACCTTTTTCCCAGTGGCTGAACGTGTGATCCCAGGGCAGGATCCCAGCGCTTCCCCAGCTCAGCTGGGGGAACAGGAGATGCTGGAAGTCTCAGCTCGGCTGTTGCTGCTTCCAAACATTACCAAGGAGCTTAAACATGATGCTCGAGATAACGGGACAGGAAACCTCCCCCGAGTTCCTGCCGAGTGTGGCGATAGCGGGACGAGCTCCAGGCTGCCGAGAATTCCACTTGCCTGGAAGGGGAAGCAGAGAGCCCCTCGTGGTTTGTGAACTCCTTCTGCATCCCAGAAACTCACTGAAGATTGGGATATGCACAGGGATCTGGAGGCAGCGTCAAACCAAGAGTGAAGTGGGGCTAAAAGAGGGATAGTCCTGGATAGGAACAGACCTGGAGAATCCTCCAGCAGCTCCAGGAGCAAATGACCTGAGATACCCCAGGGATTTGCTTGCCTGTCTCCCATCAGGGAGCGGCACTCAGAAATGTTTTACCAAAAATAAACATGGAAGAGGAGTAACTTCAGCCTGCGTGTGACAGTGGCAGCAGACTCCAGCCTCTTACTGTTTTAGGGCTAAATCCAGCTCTTTGCTGGCACCTGTCCCCCAGGACAGTTGTTGGCCCTGCTGCCTCCACTCCAGGCTGCTGTGATTAACCGAGGGATTTGGATTCCAAGGGTAATGCTCAGCCACAGGCAGGGAGAAGGTGCTGCCAGGCTGGGGTGCCTTGGCTTGGCAGGATGCTCTAGGAAAGGTCTCTGACAGCTTTGCAGTGTGTGAGCAGAGCAGGGCAGAAAGTATTTTCCAAGCGACTTGCACATTGTCCCCCCAAAAGCATGAAAGTGTCAGTTCCCACTGAGACTCGTGGCTGAATCTGTGAGGGGATGTGGGAGAGGCTCAGGTTGGGGTGGGATTTAGGGAATCTGCACGGTGGTTCTGGCAGTAGGTAAATCTGTTTAGCTCTGCTCTCCTGTAACTAATGCCCTTGTTTTCTTGCTTTCCTGGCCTTGCCTTTTTAAGTTGTGATGTCTTTGGGCAGGAGGATACAGGCAGGTAACAGTAGGGTTTGATTTTAGTGCAGTAAAGGAAATACCGTTGCAGCAGCTTTCAATAAGAGCAGCTGTGGAAAGGTAAAACCGACTTCCTTTTCGAAGTGTCCCCCTGGTAGTTGCTCTCAGATCCCATCACAGGTTCTCATGTGTTCTGGGGACTTGGGAAATGGGGGAGATAAAATGTTTTGAAGAATTGAAAGACAGTAAAGGTCAAAATAGATTGTCCCTGGGAAATGAGTTACATACTCCATTCACAGCTGCAGCTCCGGAATGAAAGTGCCTTCCTTGTTTTGAGAGAGATGAGAAACGGAGGAGAAGACGACACAGAGGATTTCCTGGGTTGGAAACTGTGGAAGTTTCCATTTTCCATGTCTCCACTGAAGGGAGTTATCCCATCCCAACACTGCTGCTGCAGGGGTCAGGCACACCCCAGGAGTTGTCTTGGGCCACTTGCAGGAGCTTGAAATGATGCTTAGGTGGAAAAAAGCTTTGATATCACATAGATTAATTTGAAGTTCCAGCTTTCCATCAGGATTTCAGTCTATACATGTCCTTGGGCAGGGTTTGGGAGTGATCTGATACCTCCTTTGGAGTGACACAAGGAAAAGTTGCAAAAATAGGCATCTGAATTCATATTTTAGGTATCAGTTTAGAGTTTTTAGCACCCAGAAACAAGTTTATTTACTGGTGGCAGAGAGATGTCCCTGTTCATGTTTATTGGTGACAGAGGGATCGTCCCTGCTTGTCCCAGGGCCACCGGCTGGGACGGAGCACCCGGGAGCCTTTGGGTTTGTGAGGGAGCAGTGGGATTTCACCGCGGTCTTTCTGTGCCCTCTGCTGGCTTCTTGGTGAAATAAAAGGTGATTTGTGGGGAACAGAAAGCCATACCTACCTTTTTCCTTGGGATTTGGAATCTCCAGAAGGTTGTGGCTGTGCACAGACACCGGTTGTGTTTGTGGGGTCACTTCTGGGGGAATTAGGGTTGGCAGAAGCGTCACAATGAGACTCCCCCAGGCTTGCCAAGCTGGGCAGGTGCTGTGTGTCCTGTAGAATGAGGTGCCAGGCCAGGGGGATGCCCTGGGGTTCCCAGCCAGTTTGGATTCAGAACTACAGAATCAGAGCAGGTGTTTCTCCTGAGTGAGTTCGTCCCTGGGAGTCCTGCACTTGGGAGCCAGCCTGTCCCAGTATTCCCAGTGTGATGCTGCTGTGAGTGGCAGGACTGGGGCTTTCATCAGGGCCCTGTTGGGTTTTGGGATGCCATGTGGAAGTACGGGAGCCTCTCCCTGCATGGTGGGACTGGAAGCACAGGATTACTGATCTGCCTGAGTGTGCACATGCCGGAGGATGGGTTTGCGGAGCTGCTGCCTGATAGCTGGGAAATATCTCAGATCCTTTGGGGGTTTGCTTTAGTGCTTTTTGTCCAGAGGAGGATAGAGCAATTCCCTTTTTTTCTGTTTAATGAGAAATCGCAGGTGATGCCCAGTGAGTTCAGAGCGACCTTTAGCTTGAGGTTGTTTTATTGCCCCTCTGCTGCAGAACATGTTAGGAGCAGCTGCAGAGATGGGATGGCTCAGTGAATTTATCCCTTCCCTCCCGCTCTGAAATGGCACTCACCAAGAAACAGTGTCTCAGAGTTGGTCAGAGCTCCCTTCACCTCCCACTTACTCAACTCCTGGGTTGTGTCACAGTCTACTGCTTATAAAAATAAAGACTTTATAGTCCTTCCAAATTAAGAACCAGCACTTTCTAAACCCTGCTGTTGCCAAAAGAGCACTGTATTCCTGTCTGCAGAGAGGTGCCATTTACTTGCAGAATGAAGATTCTGGGTATTTATGGCTTTTAATGTGGTTATGTCTGACAATCATCTTATTTTTAGGCTTTAGAGGTTTTGTCTCCTCTATCTCCAAGCTGCTCAGATTTTTGTATTTATTACAACCACGAGGTGCTAGGAAAATCTTGAATTAAAGCCTGTATTTAGTGCTATCTAGAGTGGGGTAGGGTTTTTTGGGGGGAGGAACCATATTTTTAGCATTGTCAAGGAAAGGCAGGTTGAGTTGGCAAAGCTGATGGGCTTTGCACGTGTCTGTAACCAGCCCCAGAACACATGGATAATTCACATTTCCACAGTTTCTTCAAGCACTTGTTGTGTCTTGCTTTCGTCCCGTTCCCGGGCTCTAAAGTGACATCAGCTCACTTCATGGTGCCATCAGAGGAGTGGGCACCTCTGGGCATTGCTGGCTTTATGTTAAAGGGGCTGTGTTAGCGAAACTTCCCTGGATGGAAGGTTTTCCTTGGCTTTTACCTCCTCCCAGCTGTCACCCAGTCAGGAACAGTGTGCTGGGAGCTTGGAGCAGGCACTGGGAGATGGAGCATTAATTCAGCCCCAGCTTCCCCCTGTGCCTTTGGGGTAATTACAGCCTGTCTGTTTTGTTGTTCAGCTGTGCAACAAAAATAACAGCCCAGCAGCCAAAACCTGGAGTCCTGAGGATGGAAGCACCCAATTATCAGCAGGGCCCTGGAAATGTGGCAGATGTCTGTGATGGAGGGCAGGAGCCTCTCAGAGAGAAACACCTCCTGACCTTTGCCAAATGACTTTTCTTCCCATTTCTTGACTCTTGAAGATGATACACCAGACTTCCACGGTGTCACATGTCACAGAGAATAAAATGAAAAGTAGGAGTTGGAATTGTGATGTTTTTATGAAGGACATTCCATTCTGCAAAATGTCACGGTACAGTTGTCATTTTCAGGAGTTTTCCTCCTGGAATAGAATAATAAAAGTTAGGGTGAGGATAATTCCAATGTTTTTCTCCACTTAGCTGTAAATGCTAATTCTTTGCACTGATGTTACCTACTGTTAAGGTATAACTGAGGTATCAGAGCATTTTATGGGGGCATCAATTAATTGCATCTATCTTACATTTCCTAGATCAGTAGCACAGAGGACATATCTCGTTAGCTGATGTTATTAGTCAGCTTCACAGAAACTACTGTGATAATTTTTGCTTTCCTCTGGGAATCTTTCACGAAAAACAGTTGTTGTGGCTTTGTTAAAAACATACCTGGGTGTTTTCAGAGAACAAAGTCCCAGTTTTCCTGTAAGTGCTTTGTTTCACCCCATCCTTGCTTTTGGGCCATCTGGAATGTGTTCTCCCAGGAGATGAGTAATAACTTTAAAAACTGAGGTAAAACCAGGTGCTGTGGTTGGTGCTATGAGCACTGGAGAGAAAATGGTGATGTTGTTGGCTCCTGTAACAAAGGGGCAGAGATTCCTCTCCTGGGCCTGACCCTGACCTGGAACTCACCTGCTTTACCTGGGCCCTGCCTTATCTCATGGATGTGCCGGATCCTGGCCACCATCCTCAGGCTTCCCTCGTCCTTTCCCCTGGTGCACATTGTGATGCTTTAGCTGGTCCTGGTGCTCAGCACCTGCTGGTTCACTCCTGTGTGCTCCTGCTGGGACTCCATCGTGGGAGAATGCAGTAGACGTGTCCACCAGCATCACTCCCAGGAGTTCCCTGGATGCCCAGTGCCACTGGGAGTTACTGGAGTCAGACACAGTGAGCTGTGTCCAAGGGATGAGCCCCGTGCAATGGGGGGCACCAGTGCCAGCAATCAAAAAAAACCAGTGGGTGCAGGTTTCAGTGGGACAGTGTTACTGTGTGTTCTGTGATTGCTCTGACTCCTGTTGCTAAATCTCTTGTGTGCCCCTTCTCTTGGCAGCCGATGTCTCACCCTTCCCAGCCGTCCCCTCAAGCCCCACCCTTCAAGGCGCTGGTGGAGCGGTGCCGCTCCGAGCCCCTCTCCCAGAGCACCCCCATGGGGCTGGACCAGGTGGGAGGGAGGATGCAGCACCTGCTCCGGAGACGTGGTGAGTAACTCTGGGGGGGTGTTTGGTGTCACCAGCCTGCAGGAGGGGTGGCAGAGCCAGGGATGGGGCTTGTCACATCCCTGGCACCAACCACGTGCCGAGGAGTTCCTTGCTGGCTAACGAAGCCTTTTTGTGTGCAGCGTGTTTGTGAAATAAGGCTGTTTTCTCTCTGTAATGGCTCTGAACACAGTCCCTATAATCTGGTTATGAAAAGATGAACAGGGAGGCACGTGAGGTGTGAAAGCTGTTCAGCAACTTGTGTGTGAGTTTCTGTTTGGTAGTTTTCTCTTGGCTGTCTGTCCTCTTGGAATCCTCTCTTGTGAGTACTCGTGGTTTGCAGGTGCTGAGATCACAACTCAAGCCTGATGTTTGTTTNCCCCGCCTTGTGCTTGGGAACCTTTCTTGGTCCAGAAGGGAATATCCAGATCCAAAGGCTGTGCTGAGCTCTCCTTGTCCTGTTCCTGATGCTGGGGAGAGCACCCGGCAATGTACTCACTGGCAGGTACATTGGCCGATGACTGAACAGATGACAACATTTTTTGAACCTCCCAATTAAAAACATGGATAATTAGAGTAAGGAAATGATTTCCTGAAGGGACACTGCTGGCACAAGGAATCCTGTGATTTAGCAGTGGGTGAGCACGGGAATGCTGCCAGCCTGTGCTGGCGCTGCTCGGGAGCACGCTGGGGATCCGAGCGCTTGATGGATGGTGGCAGCACGTCAGGGTTGAGACCAGCCAGGGAGGACAAGGCAAATTGGCTGCTGCTGCAGTTAACTGATGGCTGTGCTGTCGGGGGGCACAGGCTGCTGGCACATGGGGAGTCACACACGTCTCAGTGGGAGCATTCCCGGGTGCTGCTCCATCGCCCCTGGAGCCAGGAGCAGCCTCCTGCTATAATCAGCGTGGTGCTGCAGCCTGCTTCTCCCTGAGTCTCCAAAGTGAAGTGTGGGTTGCTAAAAATAGCAGCAAGCTGCCTGCATCAGCATCGTGTTCAGGAAATAGGTCTCAGTGCAATCTCTCTCTCCCAGCAACGCTGGAAGAACAAGGGGAATGCTGCCCACCCAGCCTGCGGTGGGATCCCAGCTCTGCTGTGCTCTGCCCTGGGCACAGCACAACCCCCACCGATGGGCTCTGGGGGGTCTCTGCTCTCCCAAAGCCTGGCACTGTTTATCCTGGTTTCAAACCCCTCAGGACTGACAGTCTGAAACCTCTGCCTGCCTTAGAGGTATATCAGGAAATAAGAATTTAGCACCGTGCATCTCTTAGGGAAGAATTCTGGGATCTGACTGCTTTTTCTTGATGCCTTTCCCCATGAGGAGGGTGACAAGCCTCCAGGGGCTGGAAACACCCATGGTGGGCACATACACGTGCCCTGCCTGGTCCACACGTGTGCCTGTGGTGCACGAGCAGTGCCCAGCTCTGTTCCCTTCCTCCCTCCAGGCCAGATGGAAGCCTGATGGAGGAAGGGGTGATAAAATCACTTGCTGGTGGTGTGAAGGAAAGACTCAGGTCTGACACGGAATGGCAGCTTCACCCCAAAAAGAGAGGGATAGGATGGAGAGGTGAAAATTTGAGTTGGTTGGAAAAGCAGAGCTCATTTGCCTCCCCTTTACCAGCTGCTTTGTGCCCGAGTGTGTGCCATCTGCAGGGCCAGGCTGAGCTTTGGTGTGAGTGGTGTTGCTTAGAGTTGGAGCAGAACTGCATCTGTGAGGGCTTGGCCTGAAACGCTTGGGGTGAGAACTAGCCCAGTTTCCTTAAAAAACAGCTGTTATGGCCTTTTCCATTTTTATTTTCCGCGCACATTCAAGTTGCTGTTTCTTTTCCCAGGCCTGGCACGATGCAGAGCACAGTGAGTGCCCAGCTGGGGCTGCTGCAGGTCCTGCTGCAGAGGTGCTGATGGCAGTGGTGGCCCAGGGAGCTGTTGCTCTGTGTGCACATGAGGGTCTCACACTTCCTGGAGCTCCTGGGAGAGTCTCCTGGCTCCACACCCCCCTCGGGATGTAGCTCCAGGCTCTGTGTGGCTGTGTTTTTGTAGTATCCAAGCTGCACTCTTCCTCTTGTACCCCGAGAGCACTGAATAAAGCACCTCAATATACTCTCCACTCCCTTTTTCTAAAGGAGAGGTTGAATGAGTCTCTCGCAAACAATTTTGTTTCTTTCATTTAAAAGAACAGCCTCCGCCCCCAGCCTGAGCTAAAGCACAGCATTTATCTTTTGTCATTCCTGTTTTTTTCTCCCCTCTCTTCCCGTGGATTTTTATCCTGGCAGCTGAGAATGAACAGGCTTCAAAGACTCTGAAGGTGCGCGGGAACTGCCGCAACGGCGGCCGGCGCTGGAACCTCTTCAAGCCTGGAGCTGAGAAGCTGCAGATCAGCAGGGTAAGGTGCAGTGTGGAGCTGTTCCAGGGGGGGATTTCCCTGCTCTGTGTTCAGCCTTGCAAACAAGCTGCTTTACGAAGAGATTCCTTGGTGTGGGATCCCTCCAGCCACGCACTGGGGTTTTTTTTGGTTGTTAGAGTTGTTTGGGCAATAAAAGTCTAGTGAGTTCTCCTTTCTCCTGGGTTAGTTTCCCTTCAGTTTGTATTTCTGGTCTGATGGAGGCATTGGGCCTCCATGCCCTCAGCCTTGCAGGTGGTGTTTCACATCAGCTTTAGATGTGCTCCGTGGGTTTGAGGGATTGTTTTCCCTTCCCTCTTTAGCTGTGTGTCCTTTGGGGTTGGCACTGCCCCCAGCACCACCTTGGTGACAGGTCTGGCACTGATTCTCTGCCAAAGTGTTTTGCAAACAGAGGCACAATCCATGTTGCTCTTTTCTTTGTGAGTGGTGCTTCTAGCAGGGCAGGTTAAAGCTGTCATGGGCCTGGGAATGTCCATGGCTTTATCTGGAAAAAAATCAGAAAAGATGGCAAAAATTGCGTAGTTTGTGTGATGTTTCCTTGCTTGGGCAGGGAGTGGGTTTATTTTGCTGTGCCATGTGTGTGAGGTCTGGAGACCTTGGAGTCATGGTCTTGTTTTGGATTTTGTAGGACTTGTGAGTCTGGTTTCACAGGTACCCAACATATCAAACTTTTCTTTGTCCAAAACCCAACAGATTTTCTGGCTCACAGAGTGATACGAGCAAAGTGTTCTAGTGAGTATGGCAGAGTAATTTCAGCTGCTCTTGTTCCTCCGGGACAGACAAACAAAGGATGATCTGGGAGCCAGGAATTCCCTGCTGGCATCTAAGGGGAGACTGACCTTCTCCACTTGTCTCTGTGGCTCTTTCCCACCCCATTACTGTCCTTCCTTCCCAGACCTTGGGTTGTGTTTGTTTTCCTTTTGATATTTGATGAACTGCCTTCCTGAAATGTGATTTCCATTTGGAAAACCAAAACCTCAGCAAACCAAAAAGTTTGGGAAAGCTTAGCTGGGAAACTGTGCTCCTGCAGTGGCGAGATCCAGGAAGGATGTGGAGCTGGGAAGGGAGTGGAGCTGCACCTGAAGGTCTGTGGGTGGCGTTTGGCTCAGACATGGCCATGCCAAGGAGCTGGGCACCACTGGGACAGAGATTTGGGGCTGGGGAGACTTGTTCAGCACTGTAGCTTGTTGCTCAGCCTGAATTATGGCAGAGGCAGGTGTGACACCTGTGCTGGGGTTTATAAATCAGAGGTGCTGTGCGAGTGCTGCAGGAGCAGGATGGATAAACGTGGCTCGCAACAACAGTGCTGCAAAACTCATCTGTCGCCTCTGCCCCGAGCTCAATGAAGATCTACAGGCCTGTAAATCATCTCTGTGCCAGAAAGAAATTTGTGCTCTGGCAGGATTTATAAATTTGAGGCAAGATTTGTGTGCTTGGGTGTCTCTTACCAGGCGCCTTCATTGGCAGGTGACACCAGTGGGGGCAGAGCGGGTGCACAAAGGGGTGATTCATAGTTCCAGCAGAGGCCAGGCCCCTGCACAAACTGTGCCTGATTTCCATCTTCAGTGGGAATGTGTGAGGTGGGGAGAGAGCGAGAGGGGACTGACAGAGCATCAGACTTGTCTGAGGGACATCAGTGCCATCTGTGCCCCTGGAGGGATGAGGGTGCTGTGCCAGAGCAGCACTGGGACAGTGGGATCACTGCACGTCCTTCAGAGCTGGGGAGCTGTTGGTGAGCAGCTGATTTGTGAACTCTGAGGCTGCTCATTCTTTGCTCAATGTGTAGATTTTGGCAAAAACATTCCCTTGTTTCTCTTTTTTTTCTTTTCCATTTTCTTTCTGTTCATTTGATTTTGTTTGGGTTTTTGGTGGGTTTTTTAATGGATTTCTGTGTGTGAGTTAGAAGTGACAACTCTGCCTGCCAACCAGAATCTGGGGAGAGGCTGGTCCTGAGCCCGAGGAGGAGACCCCTGTCCCTGCTGTTTGTCACATGTGGCAGCAATGCCCATCTCTGTCCAGCTGGCTGCATCTCAGTCCATCTGCCCACAGAGCAGAGATGGCAAAAGGAAAAGAGACGAGGGCAGGTGTCTCCACCTGATTCTCATCCTGGGAGTGCACGTGCGCTGCACAAACATGTGCTTTTTCTTGCTGCCCATGGCTCTCTTCCCTTCACAGAGGAGTGTCTGCAGCTCTGGGCACAAGCTTTAGAGGTTTGCCATGGAGTAGGTGAGGTTTGTTGTTCCCACTTTGTGGGAGGAGTAAGAAAACTGAAGCACTGGGGGGTGGTACGTGTAGAGCTGTACAATGATTTTTTATTTCTCTCCTAATTTTAAGGTAAAAAAGTAAGTAGGGTCAGGCAGAGTTGACTTCTAAAAGCTTTCAGTATTTTATGTTATTTTTTCCAGAGTACTCTTTTCAGCTGGGAGAAAGCTCCGTGTTGGAACTGTTTATGTGCAGAGCGTTTTGGTTTAACACTTGGGTCACTCAGAGCCTTTGCTTTTATGGGAGCAGTTTGGCACAATCAAGACCAACTCAGAGGAGGTTTCAAGGTGCTCCCAAGTGCAGAGTGTGCTGCAGCAGACAGCTGAGAGCCCAGGGAGGCCTCTGACAGGGCCCTCAGTGACTGTCATGCCCCTGAGTTACCCTCAGGCTGATCAGTGGACAGGGAGGGGAATGAGTTACTTTCTGCAGCCCCAGAGCAGTGCTGGGAGATGTTTTATGGTCTGGGTGGCAGAGGCAGAGGGTGACTTTGTTCTCACCCAAATCAGTGGCCTCTTTTGGTGCTTATGAAGGAGGGACTTGTTGGTCCTATTTAGATGTCCAGTTAAAATTGTCTCAGCTCTTTGCATAGATGCCATGGAAATGTACTCCAGAAAGAGACTCAGCCCTTCCTAAAACGGGAACCATCCTCTCAATGTGTGGAGCTGTGTGTTGGTTCTCTCTTACCTGTGCGGAGAGATTTAATTTTCAGCCTTTCCATGACTGCAGCCATTCCTGTTCTTTGCTCCTTTCCCCCCTTCCAGCCCTCCATGCTCTTGTACAGGGGACTGCAGCCCAAATTTATATGCTGGAGTTAATTAGTTCGACTGGAAACCTTGCATAAGAACCAGCTTCTTTGACATCCCCTATACTAAGAATAGGTAGGCCTGCTGTGCAGAGGTGTTGAATATTCACCAAACCCACTCCCCCCGCTCAGCCTGTCCCTTCTCCTCTGGAAGTCGGGAGCTGTTTCCAGAGGCTGGTGGGGGGTTGCCATTGCGATGATGGTGGATGTGTGAGGCTGCAGCTCCCCAGGGCTGATTCCCCACCGGGGTGTTTATGAGGAATAGGAAATTCAGGCAACGTGCAGCCTCCAGGAGAAGAGAGGGGAGGCAAAGTTGATTTGGGTTCTCTCTTGCTCACACTGTGCTGCAACGAACAGGGAATGCTGCTTGATATTCAGGGCCAGCTCTCCTGCTTGCTATTTTTGTCTCACATAATGCTGAGTGGGCATTTTGGTTAGAGGGGTGTTTTTGTGTTATTTTTCCCCCTCTTTGCAATGTGTCCTGCCCCGTGTTTCTCCTGCCTTATACTTGGGGAGGAAGGGGGTGTGCTGGGGCTCGTGGGCTGCAGCATCCTGGAACGTGAGTGGGATGTAATCACAGGCATTTTGGAGCCCTCCTGTCCCTGTGAATAGGCTGAGAGAAAAGCACAGTCCTGTGGCTTTCCTGCTGCTAATTACGTTTAAATATCACTGTGCTGCTAGGAGAGGTTGATGTGCCTGTATGGAGGGCTGCCAGGGAAACACGTCCTCTTTGAATCTCTCTTCCCTCATCCTAAACATTGAGTGTGTCTGCTGGCTGGGTATGTCTGAGCTGTGTATTTTGGGGAGGATTGTTTTATGTCTTGATAAACTTATGATGATGCTCTGTTTAGCAGTGCTCTGAAATCTTTACGTAGGGTTTTTCCCCCCCATTGCTTTCCTTCCTGAGGCCACTCTTAGGCATTTATACATGTATTTTTGCAAGTTCTGAAAAACTCTGTGCACTAATGTCAAGATAAATGAAACTTGGCTTGCTCATTCGGGGGGAAGGAGAGACCCAGTCCAGGCTGACATGTCCTGGTGGCCCTGTCTCAGAATTCCCCAGGGCAGCGATCCAGTCCCCTCTGCCTGTGGGAGGAGATCCCAGCAAGGGCTGAACTGGGCGGGTTTGCAGCACTGGAGCCTTTGGAGCATCTGAGGTCCGAGGTATCTGCTCTGATTTGGTTTGGGAGCTGGTCAGAGCATGAGGAGCAGTAAATGTGTGTGTGCACTCCGGGTCATCCTTGAATCCATTTGCATCCCTTTTGCATGAACGGGCTGTGCTTTGGACTTGCTCCCCAGTGGCTGGTGAATATTAGTGCCAAGCACATTTGCGGAGGCCTAGAACCAGAACTCAGCAGTGCTTCCACACTTAGCATGCTCTGGTTGTTCAGAAATAACATTTCAAAGTGCTGTGTTTTCGTACACAAGCAAGAGAGCAAGGCTGGAGGGACATAAACTGGGACTGGTGTTTGCCAGCATTCCTGGGAACAGACAGGGCTTCAGTGAGCACAAATCCTCACAGGAAAGAGATGTTGGGAATGACAGAATGGTGAACTTTGAGTCGTGGGTTTGTGTTGGGTAGCACAAGAGAGAGATTTGAAGTTCCAGACTTAGCAGAGGTGTTCAGCTCTGCAGCAGTTATGTCTAAGTCTGTATCAAGAAGAATTTAAGCTTCCAGTTCTTGATGGTTTTTATAGTGCAATTGAACCTTGGGGTGTCTTCTGTGCAGCTGCAGGTGGTAGGTACTGCATCCTACATGGTATTAAATGTGTGATGGTGACTGTACATAATCACCTCTTGTATAGTTCAAATGAAGCTCTCAACCCAACTTTAAATAGCAGTTGGGAATGGCTCCTTTTTCCCATTGCTCCGCAGTTCCACCTTGATTGCTCTGCTCCAACTCATTACTCAGCTCTGTCACTGCGTTTCACTCTGGGATATGGTTTATACAAAAGAAGCTTTAATGTAAACTCAATTTGTGTTGCATTGCTAAAACCTTAATGACATTTTGCTTGGCAGCAGTGTATACTCTGTGGTTTGCCCTTCCCCAGTGCACTATGTTCTCAATAAACTGAAGTCCGTGGTAGGTGTAGCATGAAAAATCTCTGAGTAAATATTGGAACAAATGCTTTTGTAGCGCTTCCTAAGCTCTGGCTGCGTCTGTGATTCAGGGCCACTGCAGTGTCACCAGCATTTAGCTGAAAAGGAGCTAAATTTGGGAGGGAAAGGCAAAAGCACAGGTCATAGCTTGAAAATCTCTTCTGTAGCTGCTGGGATGTGATCCTGAGATGCAGCACAAAAGTGCTGCTGAAGGCCCTGGGGAGGTGGGTACATCCAGAAACTCTTCAGGGGATCAAGGGGAAGTGCTTGGTGTGTGTGTGGCTCCCTGTGCTCTGAGATGAGATCTGACTGCTTCAGATCTGACTGCTTCACTGCGTCATCAGCCTGGCATGGCCACGGGCAATTCCCCCGGGATCCTGAGCAGGAGAGGTGAGAGGACCATCCCGCTCCTGTGGCACTGGGAGTGGGCAGTGACACCACGCTGTGCCCAAAGCACTGGGTTTGTTTCCATTGAAAGGAACTCCTGGGACCATCCCCTCTGCTGCTCTCCCCAGTCTGATGGTCCTGGTGCAGTGTGGAGGGGGATGTGTCCATAAAATCCAAACCTCCTGCACCTGGCCACACTGCTGGGATGCTGCCATGGGGGATTTTGGGGCTGGCAGGGGCAGCTGCTTTGGCTGGGTTTTGCTCTGTGCTTTGAAATCAAGAAGCTGAAGGAGGATTTGGTAACAAGCTGCCTCTTGTACCAAAGGGAGGAATAAAGGGTCTAATTCTGTCCCTTGCTTTGTTCTGCAGAATTACAGGGGTTTTCATACCTATGCTAAACTTGGGATGTTGACCCAACACTGTGCTTGTACTTGGAGAATAAGGAGTATAAAACTAAGAGGATAAGAGGCTGCAATGGGAACTACTATATTAGTGCAGGCACATGGCCTGGGGTGAGCTCCTCGTGAATCAGGGAAAACTTCATCTCTTAATGGACTGCACAGAATATAGAGAATAATTCCCCTAATAAATCTCTTTCAGTCTCTAATATCTAGGGAAATACATTATCCTGTTGTCCAGAATCCTTGAGAGATCAGTCTTATCTGAGCAGAAATAGACTTTTCATGGTAGCTCTGCTGTGACAGGGTCAGCTGTTGCACTGTGCAACTGGAAAAGAGGTGGAATAACAGCTGCTTGCAGTGCTGCTGTTACCAGAATGAGATCCCAATTGCCACCCCAGTACCAGGACAGACTGGGAAGGCTGCAGGGAGTGAACCACTGTGATCCAGCAGCAGAGATGTCACCCCCTCGTTGGGCACACAGCCTGTGCCCGTTGGGGATCACCTTTGGAAGGGTCTTTGGCCGCTGGCCTTGAACTACTCTGGGCTTCAGCAGTGGGTTTAGCTTTGGCTGAGTGTGGAGACTGCTTGTGGAGACTTCCCAGGTCAAGCTGTATTTTCCTGCAGATCTACGAGCTGAGAAAGTTGTCCTTGCAGCTCTCCCAGTCTGGTGTTTCTCCGTGTGCTGGTGTCCAGGGTCGGGTTTGTCCCCAGGAATGCTGTGGATGGTTTGGTGAGAGACAGGAAAGCAAAACACTTGCTGCAAAGGCAGCAAAGAGCTGCTGTGAACCGCAGCTGGAGTGAGGTGCCCAGGAAGCAGGTTCATCCAAGAGAGATGAGTCACTGTGGAATGATTCCCCTTCACACTCCTCTTCAGACAAGGACTCACATCCAAAAGCAGAAACCACTCCCCTGCTGCCCTTTGTGTGATGGCGGCTCCTCAGCTCTGCCTCTTGACACGTCTAAATTTTTAGGTGAGTTTAGCCTTGACTGGAGGAGCGAACATGTCCCAGGGCAGCCAGGCTGGGATGTGTCTGTGTTCTAAAGGGGGTTTGCTGTGCTGTCGGGGTCCTTGTTGTCACTGAGGTGTTCAGATATGGATGTATCTGCTCAGCATCAGTGTGGTGCTGGAGAGGGTGCTCAGCTGAATAACAAGCAGCAGCTGCCAAGCAGGGACAGGGCTGCCTTGTTACAGATGTCTTTTGGGCACCTAAATAGGCTGCAGTCTGGTGCCATCCTTTAGAAAGCAGGAAACCAACAGACAAAGGTAAATTAAAGCGTTTTGAGATGTGCCCGTGGCAGCGATTCACTTGGGTGCTTTGGGTGTTGCTGGAACAGCCCAGGGTGGTGCTGACAGGAGCTGTCTGGTGGGATTGCCTTGGCTTGGGAGTGCTGACTCCCAGCGTGCCCCTGCTGGCTCCAGCACCTCTGCAGATTCCCAAGGTTTGCTGTACCACAGGCCTGGGCTCGGCATTGGGAGTTTTCCGGCCCCACAGACTCCGTGGAATGGCTGAGGCACTGCTGCAGTGTTTTGTGGACAGGACTGTTGGGTTGTTTCCATCAGAGTTGCTGCACAGTGTGCTGGCAGGTGTGTGCCCTGGCACTGTACTGCATGGTGCTCATTCTGTGATTCCCTGCTGGAACACTCCCTGGCACAGCTGCCCGGCCAGCAGAGCTCCCAGGATGTGGCTCCCCAGGGCCAGGTAAGAAAGATGTTCCCAGACCCTCCTCTCGTGTCTGGCAGCTCAGTGGTTTATGCAGGTGAGAAATCCCTTCCTGCAGGTGAGGAGGGAGAGCTGCTGCCCACCACAGTTTGCTGCAGCCGGGGTTGGTGGGGGATTGAGCTGCTCGTGGACTTCACATGAGTCGTGGGTGTGTTCATGGGTGTGTGCTCTCCCTGGAGCCAGTGGGGATGTGAAGTGTCGTGAGTGTAACTGAGCAATAATCCTGCCCCAGTGTGAGGTTCTTGCTCAGGCAGCACCACTGGGAGTGAAGTGAGAACCCCAAGCACTGGGACTTTGGAAGTAAGAAGTGCTAAACCAAAGCTGGCCAGTTGTCCTGGCTCAGCTGGCTGTGCTGATTTAGGACAGTGTTCATCCACCTCTGCAGTCTTGTGTTAGCAACAAAGTTCTTGGAGAAATGAATTTTCTCCATCTTTTGCCAGTTGTAGTTAGGGAGTGGACAAGAAGAGCCAGTGGTTGGATCTTTGTGTACACAATTTATTTCCATGCATTCTTTATTAGGCCCATCTCTTTCCTCTTCCAAGATCTCTCACTTTTATTTTTAACACTGGACAAAACCCAAATATTCCTCAAGAGAGATGTGTGATTGCAGCTCAGTTTTGACAGTTGAGAATAGTCCAACAGACGTATTTGCCTCATCTGAAATTGCTATTTTGAGCCCTGGTTTTGTTTTTAACCATCCGTGATAAGTTTGCATTTCCTGCAGATGGTATTTTGGCTTGGTGGGAGTTGTTACAAGTCAGGTCTGCAGTGGGTCTGCTGGAGTGTTTAAAATGATGATCTTCCTGTTGGGGTTGTCATTTTGGATTTGATACCCTTTCACCCAAACCAGAGCAGAATTAAATCCCCACATCCCAGCTGCTCATCACTTTTTCTTTTTTTACATCTTGCTGAAGCATTTTCTAAGTGATGCTGCAGAAAGACCTTTTTCCTCCTTTTTTAATTCCCCTTGATTTCAGACTTAAGATAAAGGCAAACTGAACTTCACAGGCACTTCTCTGGGACTCAGACATTTCCCAGCTTTTATTTTGCAAACTATTAGAGCGGCAGATCATGAGGTGGGAACCCAGTTATGCAAACAAAGCCACGTCACTCTTGGCCAAAAATAGCTTCAGTACATGTGCAGTAAGGTGGAAATGAAGGCCTTTGCTTTCATTTCAGAGGGGAAGCTGCAGCTTTTTGTTTAGAGGCTCTCCAGAGATACTCAGAAAAACTGTTTTCCAGAGTCAAGAGTCAGAGTGTTCCTGCTTGTAATTTCAGTGGGATAGGAGTTATTTCCTTCCTTGTGGATAAAGAGGACTGGGCTTTGGAGAGATGGCACCGTGTTCCCAGGGGCGTTAATGATTTTTAACATCTTACATGGAGCACGAAGAAATAGTGGAGAACAGTTAAAAAAACTGTTTTATTTCCTCTTTCTCCTCAGTCCATGTCCAGCCTGATTGTTTCTGTGGGCTCCTGGGATTTTGAGATTGTTCCTTGCTGTCAGAGACGGGTTCACATCTCATACAGAACCTTGGCTGAAGTCTTCATTTCAGCCTCCTGCTGCTCTGCAGTGCCCTAAATAATGTGGAGATCCCCCCACTGGTGATTTGCTGTGTGCTTAGGGACACACTGCCTGAAGTTTAGTGGGTGTTTGCAGCAGGGAGGTGCTCTGGCTTCCTTTAATGTGCTACAAGTTACTCTCCACCAGGCTTAAAATAAACTTTCTTTCTTGTGTGTAATATCACTTCCCTGAGCTCCCTTTGCAGTGATGTGTTTAATTGCAGTTTGTTATCCAGCTCTTAGGAGATGGTGGTATGTTTCTGGCCCCAGATACAGTTTTGGGTAAAAAGGGGAGATAAAGGAGGAGGTCAGGTTTGGAAAATGCAGCTGGAGGTGTGCAGATGGAGTTTTCATTGGATTAAAGCCTCGTTTTTATGAAGGCTTGCAATTTCTTATCTCGCAATACCTTCCTGGGATGAGTGGAAAGGGGCCTATAAAGCTGAACAAAGGCTTGATGCCTCTTGGAATGGGCAAAGCAATTCCCAGGCACTGCTCATTGCTCGTTCCTCACAGACTGGTTTTGTCTCATTTAGAATTTCTGTTCAGATTATCTGTGTACCCATCCAGAATTGCAAGTGCCATCAGAACATCTCAGTGCCTTCAAACAGGAGTTCTCTGTTCCTGCTCCTCCCTTTTCCAAGGGTCTGTGTGAACTCTTTCTCCTGCAAAATTTTCCAAACACAGATTTTTTTTTTTATTGCTCAGATCCCTCTTTCCGAGTTCTATCCCAGGTCTGTGTCTGTTTCAAGCACAGGGATGCTTTGCCTTGAGTTTTCCAAACAGGATTCCCATGCATGTTGTTGCCAGTTGAGCTGTATTGCAAAATAGCTGAACATGCACAGCTCCACAGAAAGGGGAGATTAATGCTGATTTATTGGGCTGTCAATTAACGAGGAGCACGAGGATTCTCACTGCACGGCTCAGAGATTAAGTGTTGTGGTGGCAGCACAAGATCAGCTTTCTTAAATGCAGCTGCTCATTTCTATACATTTATGTTTAATTAAAATACCCCTACATCCTGCCCTCCTCACCATTAATTCTGGGATGTATTTCGAACCACTGCCAGGGGAATACATTGTTATGGCATCCTCTTTCCACATCTATTAGCAGGAAGGGGATAATTGAGGAAATCTCACACAGATTTAATTGGGGACTGAGGGCAGGAGCAGGGAGGGGGAGAAGCACAGCCCAGAAGTAGGTCAGGAGTTGGATAACTCCTGGCGTGGGGGCTGCTGACATTTTGGGGTTGACCAGGTAACCCTGGGGGTGCCAAAGGAGCTGACAGAATGTGCCGTATCTGGGCCAGCACGGGGTGTCCCCCTGTGCCGGGGTCACAGGATTGGTGCTGATCCCTCAGGACACTGGACAGGATGGGTGAGGAATGGGGGCATGGCAGCCTGGTTGGCAGGATTTAAAAACGTGCCAATCTTAAGCTCCAGTCAGGAAGGCAGATGGTGCATTTTGGTTTGCAGCTGCCTGGGCAGAGCTGGAGAGCGGGATCCGTGTGGGGATGTGTGTCCTGGGGAGCAGG
The DNA here is from genome assembly GCA_013390025.1 of Pitta sordida. NCBI lineage: Eukaryota > Metazoa > Chordata > Aves > Passeriformes > Pittidae > Pitta > Pitta sordida. The sequence continues at coordinate 496,803 of WEKX01026804.1, read as the reverse complement.
ATCCCTGTGGGGATGTGAGTCCTGGGGAGCAGCAGGATCCCTGTGGGGATGTGAGCCCTGGGGAGCAGGATCCAACCTGAAGCATCACCAGTTCCAGTTGTGGCTTAGAAGTTGGTGTCATGAAGAAATGCCAACACACAGGAAGAGTCAGGGGTTATTTGCCTCTGTTTTTTGAGCCTTGAGGAAGGGTTCTTCTCAAGCATTTACATCTACTCAGAACAGAAAGTTTTTCAGATTCTGTTCAGTTTTCCTCCTTTTTTTTTTAAATTTTCTGACAACAGCAGCAGGTCCCAGGCTGTAATACAAGGCAAACCCATCCCTTCCTGCCCAGGTTTGGGGTTTCTCTCCTCATTGCTGCTTTCTAGGATTCCCCCCCCGCCCCCATGGCAGAGCTGCACTGAGGGTGCTGCTGTGGTGGGTAACCTGTGTGTGTTTTCTCTGGGATGAGTTTTTCTACCCAGCTCCCACTTTTGAAGCCCACTGGGGCTGCAGATGCGTTGGCTTGTACTGGAACAGAATGTACAAAATACACAGTCCTCAAGGACTTGGCTTTGTGTACTCCAGTGGCTGATGTCAGAGGATGGAAAAGGTCTTGTTTTCTCCGGAAATCTTTATTCTTAATGTGCATTTGAGACAGAGAAGCAAAAAAAAAAAAGTGTGTTCTGCTAAACCTAAGTTAAGAAGCTTGTTCAATTTTTAAACAGTTACATAAAGCCATCAAAGTCTGACAGGAGAAAGATGCAAGTTTGTGCAAAAGAAAATGGGAAAAAGAAGCTGAAATGGAGTGTTAAACTAATTCCCTCAGGCCTACACCTAAAACAGCCTTAACTCATCGATGAACTCGCTCCTGTGCTCTCTCTTTCTTTCTCATTTTTCCCCTTTCCTGACAGAGATCTTCGTGTTGCTGAACCCTGGCTAAGTGTGACTGCTGCTTAAACCAACACTGCTGTTTGCACCCAGTCAGCTCTGGGTCCAGATACACAGTTTGGTGCTACCCTTTGGGGAAAAAGTGGGAATGGGGCTTGTCTGAGGCACTGGCAGGGATCCAGGACTCTGTGGTTTTGCTCCTCTGCATCCAGGTCTGTGTGAGGTTCCATTTGCCACTGCACAGATAACATTTGGGATCCTCAGCAGATCTGAGACTCCACCCTTGGTGGGAGCAAGTGCTGAGCTTTCCCCAAAACATCTCCCACTTCCTGATGGAGGCTTTTCCTCAGTCAAAGAGGAAATGGGAAGCTGAGCACGGTGAGCTTGATACAGAGCTGCCAAGGATCCCCCCAGGTGCTGGTGAGGAGGAGCTGTAGCAGGAATTTGGAGTGTGTTCATGGGTGTCACATTGTCCCTTCCCAAGGGACTGGGGGATAGTCTTCAGGGATAGCATTCCAGTCATGCTGTATGTGGGTCTCACAACCAAAACCCTGTGAAAGAGCACAAGGCCCCGCACTCACACAAAGTTTGGGTGCTGCTTCTGCCCTTACGAGTTTTGAAGCACCTGGAGCCAATTCCCACTGAGAATTCCAAGGGGCTCTGAGCACATCATCCTCCACGGGGACTGTGTAAGATGCTGGAGGAACGCAGTTCAGCCTTGGCTGTAACAGGATGGGAGTGGGAGTTCACCTACTGCCTTTGAGGGTTCTCAGCAGAGGAGATCAGACTCAGGTGTGACCTCACTGCTGCTGTTCATGGGTTTTTTTGTTCCTCTCTGAGCTCAGAGCTTGGCAGGGCACTTCACCTGCAGTCTTTGGGTGCAGTTTCCTGATACTTTAAAGTTTACTGAGCTTCAGTCTTGTTGTTGGTTCTGATGGTGTTGCACCTGCCTTCCCCAGAGCAGAAGGGACTGGCAACTGGATTCTGAGCAACTTGCTGCTTGAGGGGTTAAGCCCCCCTTGCCCACTTCCCTCCAGGTACTTCTGGAGAATCACAGAACCACGGAATGGTTTGGGTTGGAAGAAACCTTAGAGAGAATCCAGTTCCACGCCCTGCCATGGGCCAAGACACCTTCCTTAGACCAGGTTGCTCAGAGCTCCATCCAGCCTGGTCTCACAGATAGTGATTCTCCATTAGACAACAGATACCTGGGAAATGCTCCCTCTGGATAGTGCACAGAGGTGTTCCAGGTCTTTGAGTAATATTAATCTATTTATATCTACTACCCAGTTACTAGAAATCCATTTTATCTGCTTCTGTCTAGACATGATCAAGGACATACTTTCAACTTCCCCATTATTTTTTGATAGCATTAATATTCAAGCATGTCTTTGTCTTAAAAGGTGTTCTGAAAGCTGTGGTTGTTGAGGAAATTCATGAAGAAGAAGAAGTCCCACCACAGAAGGAGGGTGGCTGCCATCAGAGAGCTTTCCTGTGCTCTGAGTTGATGGTTCTGTGAGGCTGGAGAGGCCAGAGGAGCTCAGAAAAGCCTGATGATTTCCTGCAGGTCCTGGAGGATGGTGGGGACAGCTGGATGACCTCTCCACTCCCTGCCCGCTGGGGGTTACGAGCCTGTTTTATTCACCTGCCCAAATTTCGAAGGGCATTTTCAATACAGAGAACCTGGCTTTGGTTCTCTTCACACTTTCTGTAAAGGAGATGTTGAGGTGGGAATTGTGGCCACACCTCTCCTGAGTGTGATTGTTCCAACCCAATCTTCAAGGAATGCCAGGTTAATGGTGCTTGGCTGGTAACTGAGAGCCCTGGCTGCCCCTCTTGGCAGAGAGGAGCAGAGGGGGGAGCCCACAATCTCTTGGTGAATTTTCCTGCCCTAAAGAAGCTTTTGTCTGGAGTGGACGTGTCTCATGCACAACAAAGCTTCGTTCTAAGAGAAAAAAAATTGCTCCAAGTTCAGTCTTTAAAGAACGAGTGGCGTTGGAGAGCCTGAGGTGCTCTCTGCAAATTGCAGGATTTCCTTCCTGTGTTTGAGCAGTGCCTGCGCCTCCTCCGAGCTCCCCTCGAGCTGCAGGACACCGCTGTTTACTTTAGGGCCCCTGACTCAGTGGCATTATCTGTGTCCCTCAGCACTGGCTCCAGCCTCAAGGTCTGAGCAGAGCCTGCCGTTTTCAGCACGAAAGGTTCTGTGCTCTTTGTGCCTCCCAGGAGTCGCCCCCGTGTCTGTGTGGCAGCGTCCCAAAGGCACCGGCTGATGGGGGAGGGCTGGGCTGAAGGTCTCAGTTCGCTCTGGAACGTTATTTTGTTTTATCTCCTCGTCAGGGGTTGGGAAAAGTTGCCTCCACTCGTGCCCCGATGACTGTGTGTGTTAAAGGGCTGCTGTGCTGAGGAAGTTGCAGGTCAGGGATGAGTGAAGTGGTGCCCCCTTTCCCAGTGCTGGGGAGTTCCTTGGCATGGCAGACAGTATGTACATAAATACATGCAAATGTTATTAGAAAAAATATTTTTGCTCACACAGCCCCAGGTAAAGGACTGATAATGAAGATGGGCCACAAGGGAGACAATTCTGGCATAATTAAATCCACTGATGTTTGTGCGAGACATGAAACAGAAGCGTTTGCTCTGATCAGTGGGGTACAGTCCCTGCATAGTCACAAATCATGGAATTATAGAGTGATTTGGGTTAGAAGGCCATCTCATTCCTCTCCTGCCATGGGCAGGGACACTTCCCACTATCCCAGGCTGCTCCAACCTGGCCTTGGACACTTCCAGGGATGGGGCAGCCACAGCTTCTCTGGGCAGCCTGGGCCGGGGCCTCCTCACCCTCACAGGGAACAATTTCCTCCCAATATCCCACCTAACCCTGCCCTCCTGCAGCTTGAGGCTGTCACCCCAAAATCATGTGGCAGGAAGAGAAAGAAGGGTCTGCAATGCCAGAGGATGAGAGGAAAGAGGGAGCTGAGGATACTCCAGCTGGGTGTGGAAGTGAGGAGAGCCATGGTCCAGTGGCCACGGGGATCCTGGAGGGGAGAGCATGGGATCCTTAGAGAAAATGGGGAGACTGGCTTCCCATCCATGCTCTGAACTTCCCAGGGGTTGAAGGAGGTTTTTGCAGATGGGCAGCAGAGGAAATTTTATGGAATGGAGTAAATCCTGTGTAATGGTGTGTGGTGTCTCCTGGTGTCCTGCCTGACACAGGCTGCCCCACTTTTCCTGTGGGAATGGGGAAGTGCCATATCGTCATTGTAGACCTGGAAAACGGGAACACTCAGGATTGATGCTGTGGGCTTCGGTTGAGACTGAGCTGGACCTGAAGGGTGTGAGCCAGCCATTTATGGGAGTTCCCAGCAGGATGATGCTTTGGGGGTGCCTGTTTCTGCCTCAGCACCTTTCCTGGGAGTTCTTGGTATTCCTGTCCACCTCTCTTAGTGTGAATCCAGTTTAATGCTGGATCTGAGCTGGTCCCAGCCACAACTGTAGTGCATTGCCTGGTTCTGACTCTTCCCTGTACACTCTGCTGTGCAGATCCAACTTTGTGCCTTATCCAAACTTCCCAGTCCTACAACTCAGCCCCAGTTGCTGTTTCAAGCATTGCAGTGGCAGCTCCTCAGGTGAGTTATCTTTGTTCTGGATGTGAGAAGCCTGGCAGGGCTCTGCTTCATTCCTGAGCTTTCAAAGTACCTTGCCTGAAATAGAAACACCTCCCAGGAAGGTCTGCAGTAAAAATACTTCCAACAGGCAACTCTTGTCTTGGATTCTCTCCCTAGAGATTCAGTGAGATGTTCTCCTTGGAGGTCATCCCTGCAGGTTGAGTCCTGTGGCTTGAGTCGCATTTTGTTTTAATTGAAGTATTTGTCCTTCTGGAAACTAATGAGTCACTAATCTGTGGAGTCTCTAGGAAGAGAGTTCATCTTTATTCCTTGGGATGTTGGGTCCTGGCTAGTCCTGCTGATGTTCCACCACGGGCTCTCCTGCTTCCAAACTCCACAGATGTCCCAGATACTGCTGTGGAATCTCCATTTGTGTCTTCCCTTTCTATTTTCTCACTGTTGAAAAGGGAAGGGGGTTGTTTGGAGGGGGAGCACTTTTGTGGCCCCAGTCTCTGGTAATCGTTGAAGCATCAGGAAGAGGAGGGTTTAAATGAAATACCTTTTCTTCCATTCCTAGCAGGGCTCAGCTTACCCACTTTGTCACCTGAACTTACAGGTATCCATCAGTTAGAGGATGGAGATTTGCATAATTAGTGCTTTTGAGGCACCTCGTGAAATGCAGGAGGAGAACTCTGAGGTGTCTCAGCTCTTATCTAATGAGGTGCTGACAAAGAGGTATCCATGGAGACATCCATTATAAGACACTCTTCTTTCCAATGCCTGTTAAAATGCCAAAGGGTTTTCTGGAGTATAATTTATACCATTTCTTTGCTCCCTTCGTAAACAAAAATACTTCTGCCTGGATACGATGAGAACCGTAATTTTCAAAATGAATTTTGCAAGCTCTTATTAAGAAACAGAGGTGGGAGTGAAATGTGAGGAAGGCACTGAGTTTTATAAGGTATCCTGTGAGATATTTGAGCTTGGAAAACTGCTCCCAAGAGGCCAGGAAGCCTGTACCCCTGTTGGGTGAGGAGTGGTGCTGAGCATCACCGACCTTGGGGCACCCTCAGCATCCACCCTCTGCCTCAGGGTGCTTGAGGGGTGACCAAATTCCTCCCATTCCACGGGGATGTTTTCCTGTGAGGACACCTGAACATTCTGGAGGGACTTCCCTGCCCTCTTTCCAAGGGGATGGAGCAGAGCAGCTGCAGTCCCTGGCTCCTGGAGTTTGCCAGCCTGTTGGGAATTCTGGGGAGAGCTCAAGTAGAGAAGTTATCCTCTGTTTGTGCAGACCTGGCCCATAATTGTGGGGTTTTCAGGGACAGGCCATCAGTGTTGCAGTGCTGGATTTTCACTTGGCACTGTCACAGCCCCCTTCAACTCCTGGAGAAGGGTTGGGGCAAATCAGGCCTTTGTAAAGCAGGGTCACATCCCCTGTCCCCCAGCCCTAGGGGTGCTGAGGCTTTCCTGCTCAGTCCTTGAGTTTGTACCTCCCTCTGTCCATGGCACAGGCAGGATCCTGTGTCACTTGGGCTGTGACAGTCTGCAGGGCATTTGTACTTAAGTGTTGGCTGTTGTTACAGCAATATGCTGTTAAAAAAAACCAACAAAACCAAACCCCAAAAGGATCTAACTCCACACTTTTTCCTTGGCTTTCCTGTTTCCTTGTGTAAGAGTTTACACAATCCTGTGTATCTGACTTGATTATTTATACCTTGAAGCTGTTGGTGTTTATTTTTGAGTTCAGCTAATGGGTTGTTCTTTGTTGGAACTGTGAAAAGGATAGGAAAAATCTACAAAATATTAGAAACCAGATTGAAGTGATGGCTAAAATGTGTGCACACTCCTACTCTGGTGTGTTCCTGGATCCTCATGAATAGCTGGAGTGGTGTGTTCATTAAAGAATCAATACCAATCTCTGAAGCAGGAGGATTCTCCCAAAGGGAGATGGTTTAGACAGCCCTGTCTGCCATGTACAACTCACACTTGTGCTGCTTAGGCTTGTAAATTATCTCATTCCAGAGCACACTCCTGGGATGTGATCTGAAGGCTGGGACAGGATTTCAGGGAGCTGGGAATGTGCTGGTGGCTGCTTGGGCAGGGCAGGGGGACCCTCCTATCCCCTCTGCACGCTGCTGCAGGGATCCACATTCCATCAAACCCACTGGGATGAGGGGTTCAAAGTTTGCTGCAGAGCTCTGAAGAAGGTGGGATTGGTTTCTCAGCATTTTCCCACAGCAGTTCAGCAGCAGCATCTCAGAATTTGGACATTCTCTGCTGGTTTGCACTGGAGGTAGATGGGCTTCCTCACATCCACCTGGAGTAGGTGGATTTGGAGGCGTTTGGAGCATAACTGGCTTGAGAACTAGAGTATCACCTCAAGGAGAGCTCAGAGTCTGAAACTTCATCCTTCTCTCACATATTCTCTCTTTCTTTCTCTCCTGAATCTGGTGATGGCTGGGCTGCCCTCAGTCCCTGGGAATCTGTCAAGCTCCAAGAACTGGTGTCTCAGTTAAAGCTCATGGACTGTGCTCCGTGTGCTGCCTGGGAGGGATCTCTGAACAATAACCAAGAGAAGAGAGTCTAAACAACCCTTAAATTCATCTCTGAATGATCTATTGCCCTGTGCTTCTCTCCGTGGAAATTCTGTCAGTGCTCTACAAGCCAATTTGGCTGGAGAGCACGAGGTCAGGCACCTGGAATTGAGCTGCCTGCTCAGGCATGGCCATTGTGGAACAGCCCAGCAGCTGGAAAGAGCTGGATAAAATTAAACTAACAGCCGCACTCCCCTGGCAACGTGGAGCTTGGGGCAGATTTTCACCAGGATCAGGGAAGGGACCAACTCCAGCACCTTCTCTGAGGGTGCTGCATAAACCACTTCAGTGGCTCCAAGGGTTGTTCAGTCTGGTGGTGAAATGAGTATCCAAAGGCCAATTTTATTTTTTTGTGTGTGTAATTATGTCAAAGAAGTGGGAAGCAGGAGAAGCGGGAACCGGACTTGGCTGTTCAAGGAAAACAGCAAAGATCTGAGCATCTCAGGGCATTTGAAAGAGACTGGCTTCTCTTTTCTGACAGCCTCCTTTCAGCACATCTGGAGGCACCGGTTTCTGTTATCCGAGCCATCAGAAGAGTCAAGTCTCTGTGGATAATGCAGTCTTAAGTGGAAAAACAAAAATGCAAAACCAGCCACTTTTGCCAGCAGATTTCAGTCTGACATCAGGCTCAGGCTGACACTTTGGACACTGAGCAGGGTTGCACGGGGAGGGAGGAAGGTTTTGCTGAGCAGGAATTAGGGACTGCAGCATCCCAGATCTTTAAATACACTGGGCCAAAATCCTCGCTGGGGAGCTCCCCGTGCGCCAGAGCAGTCCCTGTGTCACCTCTGCTGTGCTCCTTCCCTCTCCATCCCCGTGTAGGCTGTGCCTGCGAGGCCTTTGATGTGCAGATACCGTGACGCACGTTTCAGTCCCTGATCGGAGCCTGGGTGGTTTCGGAATAGCGGGAACGTTCGGGGCTCCACACTGTAAACACTGCGGCAAAGGCACCGGGAGGAGGGAGGGCAAGGGGGGCCTGGAATGGGTGGCAGAGCTGGGGCTTGTTTGTGTGAGGGGGAGCAGCAAAATGTCACTGCAGACCCCTCTGGGTTGGTGCCTTGCTGCCCTGCAGTTCTCTGGTTGCAGGAATTTTCGCGGGGGTTGGGTAAAAGGACGTTTTATGGTGGTTTCCCCATCCCTGTGGCCCTGCCAGCCCGAAGCATTCATGAGTCCTGAGTCAGTCCTCACCACTGACCCCCACGTTACAACACTGAGGGGAAAAAGGAATGTGCTGGTTTGGGGCTCTTTCTCTAAACTGGCCTGGGTTGGGTTTGGTTCATGTGCCTCTGTCCCGTGCTCCTCTGCCTCTGGTTTCACTCTCCCTGGGACATGCAGACATCTGGCACTGAAGAGAAAGGAATGAAAAATTAACATTTGATGGATAGTTGAGTTTTAGGAGATCTGTGACTTTGAACCAGGCTTCAAAACCTGTCGTACCTCGAGACCCACAGGCAGAATTCTGCTGGGAACACCCAGTGCTGATAAAAGGCTCCAGTAACCAGGCTGAGATCTCGCTTGTGAAGCCGAGAATTACGAAGGATCTGTAGGTTTGCTTGAGGCCCCTTAATACCTTTTATATGGATTAGTCAGAGAAAAGTGTCAGGGCTCGATGCAGAACAAGGCGAGGTGCTGTCTCCATCACAGCAGTGATCCCACTGCCTGCCTTCAGCTGGAAGCTGCAGTGCCTCCCGTTTTTTTGCCCCCGAGGAATGTGACAGAAGGGCTCTGGGTTCCCTTGCAGGGCAAAGAGAGCTCATTGTTTCCTTGCAAATCTGTCCATAAAGGCAGAAGTTGTCAGGTTTTTTCCGACCCTTAGCATTGTTTTTTTTAACTGCTTCCACAGGACTCTCACGGCAGGGACTGTGCAAAGGCTTCTTGCCCACCCCCCAAAGGATGTGGCTTAGCTCCAAGAGCCTCCAGTGGCACAGGAAAAGGGATCTTCCTTCCCTGCTCATCTGTCTCTCACCACTTGGGTTTATGTTCCACTTGTGGCTAATGTTAATTTATAACCTCTTTTGTCTCTCTCTGGCAGCCTGCTTTAGCTTCTGGTTTGGAAATTAAGCTAATAGCGCTTCAGGTAATTTAAAGACTCTGTATGTGGGTATTTGCCTGCTGGGAATATGCAGCAGGTCGTTTCCCACATAAAGAAGGTGAAAGGCCTTTGTGAAAGCTGGAAATTTCCTTTGCTTTCAAAACAAGCTTCTCATCCCAAAATAGCAGTGAGCTGGTAGCTTGGCTTCTCCTTGTTTATTAGCAGCAGATGCTGCTAATAGATGCAGAGGGTTGTCAGGAGGAGCAGCGTGCACCAGGGCACCGAGGTGCCTTGCTGATTGCTGATCCAAAACAGACACTCATCACAGGATCAGATCCACATATTCCTCGTGGGATTCCCAGGCCTGCTCCTATTGCAGGCAAAATGCAGCAGTGATGAGCGTGTTTGCTCTCAGCTGTCCAAACTGGCAGGGAAATAATCCAACTGAAGGTGCTGTTTGTTGTGTAATAACCATTGGCTTTTCCACCTGTGCAGGCAGAATTTCCCTGTGGGCATGGGGGGAGGCAGCTGCCTGTGGAATTTTGGGGCTCATCTGGGAAAGGCTGTGTCCTTCCACTGCAGTTTGCAGGAATACAAAAATAAGTAAAGCCAAGCTCGTGTTCCTGCCTTCCCCCGGGTGCCACAGCCTCTGCTTGTCCTGTGGCTGAGGTCAGGGCTGGAAGCTGCTGCTGGGGTGCTTTGGGTTTGTTTGGAAGGTGGTATCCATGTTCTGCTCTGGAGTTTTGCCTTCCCTGGGTGCTTTCCGGAGAATGAGAACCTTCAGAACTTCAGTCTGTGCTGTGGAGTAAATCCACCTTATTCAGTGTTGTGGGGGTTCCTCTCACAGTTCCCTGTGGGAGCAGGGCCATGGGACAGATCCTGCCCAGCCCCAGGGTGCACAGCCAAGCTGGGATCAGCACATCCAGTGGAATGCTTCTAAAAGTAAAATCCCATCCAGCCTCTGCCTTTACCCAGCACGGGTCCAGGAGGTTTATTCTTGGCTCACAGAGCACTGGAAGGGTGTTACTTGGTGGGAATGGTGTTACTGGGAAAATCGAGCTGGAGTTGAGCTGGAGCCCAGGCCATGGTCTTCTTCTGGGAACTGTTGGTACCTTCCCTTGAGCTCAGAACGAGGGACACCACTGAAGAGGCCCCAGGACATACCGTGATTCCCATGAATCTTCCTCTCTTTGGTCCGCACTCCACCCAGAACACCCCTTTCCACAAACATCAGCTCCTCACACTCTCATGTGGTTCCTGGAAGAGTTTTTTATGTCCAGTTCTCTTTTATTTTCCATTTCCTCCAGCTCCCTGTGTTTTGTAGCTTATAAAACAAAAGACCCTGCTGAATTCCTGTAGTTACAGTCATGACTGGCTTAGTAAGGTCACGATGTGTCCAGCCTTTCATGGAATCATTAGGGTTGGAAAAGCCCTTCAAGATCAGCAACTCCAACCTTTATTTCTGAGAAAGGGGGAAAGAAAGTTCTGTAGAACTTCAGTTTATGACTGTTTTTTGTGTGATTTGCAAACCATTTGGTGGCCTCAAAAAGCAGAATGGAAACAAGTTACCCCAGTTCCCCACTCTTCTCCAGCTCCTTGGAAATGAAACATCCAGGAGGAATTCCAACTCCTGCTTTTGATGCTCTAACCTAATTGTAGCAGGCTTTTTGCAAGGCAGGAGTTAACCCACTTCATTTGGATTTGCTCTGGGAGTTGGGTCTTTCTGTCTCCTGGCCAGGCTGAGCAAAGAGTGAACACTGAGCCATCGGGTCATTGATCAGTTAAAAACTACAACAGATTGTGAATATTGATACCCAGGAAGGGCAGCAGTGAGGTGATCCAGGTATCCTGTGTTCAGAGGTGTGTGGTGGGATCACAAGTGAGGAAGAGGGGATGGCAGGAGCCTGGCTGTGTGACAGACACATCAGCTCAGGGTCCCACTGCAGCTGTGATTTGGGTCAGCCCCACCTCTGTCTCCTTGGGGAGCAGCTCCCCAGCAGAGAATCTGCACCTCCATCAGTTCCCCGATGCCCTTTGAGATTTGCTTCCAAGGAGATGCAGAGTTTCACCTTAGTGCTCCCACCTGAGCCTGCAGTGACCTGTGGGCTGTAAGGAAGTGCATTAGGAACAACCACTTGAGCTGGCCAGGGGTTCTTCCTTCCTCATCAGCAACATACTTGCACAAGGCCCGAACCCACCCGAGTGCTCAGTTCTGCTCCTGTGCATTAATCCTGTTCCCTGTGACAGGGGGTGGCAGAGCTGACCCCAGGGGTTTATCCAGGTCTTCAATCAAGTGACAGCAGAAGGCAGAGGCTGTCGGGGCTAACGACAGACAGGCTGCAGGAATAAAACCTGCAGCTGCTGCAGACAGTCTGTTTTATCACCTTTGTTCTCTTTTTAGCCACCTGACTATTCCTGGAAGAGCTAATATTAGCTCCCCCATCTATTTCTTAGAAGCTGGGAAAACAAGAAGCTGATTGAATGTCCTGGTTTCCAGGTGAACTGGTGACTGGTCGGTACAGTTGGCTCTGAAAACCCTCATAAACTCTTGCATCACCAGCCTTCGGTGTGGGGAGGCATTGAAATCTGTGGTTGTGGAAGTGGCAGTGTGAGAGGGATTAAAAATATTGAGCAGTGCATTTAATCTTAGTGACAGACTGTTTGGGAGGCCCTTCCAGTGCCATCCCCAGTCCGAGTACAGGGAGTCATGGAACTTGCTTCCTTCACTGTGCTGTAAAAAAGCAGGTCCTGTGATGTTTTAGTAGAGGTTTGACGCTTAAAGTCAGAATTTTGGCAGGGTATTTGTCCAGGGTTTGACAGTGTTTCTTGTCCTGATGCTTCCATCCCGTTGTATTCCGGATGCTAAAGGCTGGGTTAGAGATGGGGAGATGAGGGGAGGAAGGGATTGCAGGTTCCTGGTTATTCCCCGAGGGACATTCCCAGCAGAGCTGCTCTGATTCCAGGGAAGGGATCGTCCCTTTAACTGCTGCTCCAGGCTCCGTGTGGGCTCCTGCACATGGATGTCCTCAGGGAAAAACTGCCTTTAGCTGGTGCCTCTGTCCTCCAGACACAGGTCAGGGTGATCTTTGCTGTGTTCTGGTGTCACTGGGGAGAGAGAGGAACAAGCAGGGCTTTGCCTCTGCCTTCCCTGGGATTGCTGAGGTGGGACAGACGGAGTGGGAATGGGCTCTCCTTGGGTTAAGGGCACGATCACACAATCCCACAATGTGCTGAGCTGGAAGGGACCCCCAAGGATCCTGGAGTTCAGCCCTCAGCCCTGCAGCATCCCCAAGAGTTCCCCCCTGTCCCCAGAGGATCATCCCCACCCTCCTGCAGCTCTGGCAGCCTTGGGGCTGTGCCCACTGCCCTGGGGAGCCTGGGCACTCCCCAAACACCCTCTGGGGGAAGAAGAACAACCTTGTCCTGAGATCCAACCTGCCCCTGCCCTGACCCAACTCCAGCCCATTCCCTCAGGAACGTCAGACTTCCCAAAGCCAACGGGCTGCACCTGGGGCTGCCCTTGGCTGAGAGGGACTGGTGGGACTGGAGCAGCAGCACTGGGAGAAACTCAGTGGGATCCAGCAGGATCTGGAATGCCCAGGTAACCTCCACCTGTTTGCAGGGAGTGCCAAGCCAGGCCAGGGGTGGAAGAGCCCCATCGTTGCTGCCTTGAGACACTTGAAGAAGGGCTGAGCTTCTCCCAGGAGTGTTGAAGCTGAGGGGAAGATGCTTCTGTTCATGAATAAATCATGAGTGGCAGTCAGGACCAGAGGTTTTAATTAAAAAGCTCATCAGTATCTGCCACCTTGAAAAACAACACGTGTGGCACCCCTTGGTGAGCAGTTGGCTTTGGAGCCACCTGAGGCACTGGGAGACATTCTCAAAGACACTGTAAAACCAGCTAAATAATTAAAACTAATAATAATAATGAAAAAAAAAAACCCTGACAACCTCAGTGTTTAAAAATTAAACATTTTGATGAAATATTTAATGCTAATTATTTCCTTGCACTTGTGCTGGCATTGCCTCTCTTGATGTTGGCAGTTTAACATCCCACACCAGTAATTGAAGTGTATTGTCAGCATTTGTGTTACATTTACCACACGGGCCCCAACCCCAGCAGCTCTAAAGGCTGTGTTTGATTTTAAGTGTGGAGTACTTTGAAGTCCGCTTTAGAGCATTGCTCATGCTGCTGTGAATACCAAAACCATCTACCTAAATGCCGCAACATTTTTGGCTGGTTAAAAATGCCCCTGCCAGTCTAATTTCAGCGGTGAACTGGGCGAGACGGGCTTGATCGATGCACCGGAGACCAAATGAAATGCAATAGGATATTTGGAAAGCATTTGATGGCTTTCATGGTTTTTGTATCATTTTAATGTCTAAATTAATTGTTTGATCTTTAAAGGAGTTGAACTTAGCTCAGGGTGGGCAGATGAAAGCCGTGGGCCGCACATTCCTTTGTTTACCTGCTTTCCTTTCTGTGTAAGAACATACCAGTGCTGGGATTTTCAGGAATACTAGTGCTGATGTCAGTACCTTGCCCTTCCATGAGCCTGATTCATGGAATCCCAGAATGGTTTGGCTTGGAGGGGACCACAAAAAATGAACCAGGCCATGGGCAGGGAAACCTTCCACTAGACCTTCCACTCAGAGCCCAGTCCAACACTGAGCACTTCCAGGGATGTCAACCATTCTTCTCTTGCGTATTCCCCTGTACAATGAGGTATTTTACACATTTCTAATCATCTTGGAACTGTGGGGGGACTACAAATACCTGTGAATTGTTTTCCACCCCTCCCTGCTCACAGTGGGAGGTTTGCTCGCGGTCGGCATTTGGAGGCTCCTTTCTCTGGCATGTGCCTCATCCTGCCCTGGCACCTGCTGCTGGTGCCCTGCCCTGAGGTGCCACATGGAGAGAGAATCATGGAATCACAGCATCCTTAAGGCTGGGAAAGAAATTCATGGTCGTCGAGTCCGACCATCAACCAGCACCACCAGCATGTTCACCACTGAACCACGTCCCTCAAGTGCCACATCCACATGGTTTTTGACCATTTATCCTTGAAACTGGATAAATGTTTGCTTTTGGGTTATTTGTCCTGCTATTTCACTGTCTCAAAGACATTCAGGCAGCTTTCTTGCAAAAAAAAAATAAAAAATAAAGGCTTTTTTCCCCTTCTATTGTGTCAGTTCAGGAGTCTTAAAAACGTTCTGGTGTGCAATTCCAGCTGGGATTTCTGAAGCTTCATGAATGCACGACTGGGAATAAGAGCAGGAGCCTTGTTAAAGGAAAAGTATTTGTTGATTTGTTAGAATGTGCCTTGTTGTTAAAGGGAACAGCATCTCTTGTCTCTGAGAGAGCAGCTCCAGAAGACAGATAAGAGTGGGAAAAGCAATGAGAGCCCAGGGATGGTTTGAGATTCCCAAAGCTTGGCTCAGAGTGTGGAAGTGATGCTGTGGGACGTGTTTTCAGCCTGAAAGTTGAACATTAAAAGTTGATATTAAACGTTGAGATTTTTCTGGATGGCTTTGGAAAGAGAGAGCAGAGTCTAGATGAGGAATCCCAGTCGTGTCTTCCCAGTGAACACAGGCAATGGGAGCAGCAGCTCCCAGCTTGGTGTCCCAGCTGGGAATGGGGTGTGTTGGTCTGCTAAATGCAAATGCTAAAGAGATACGCACCCTGCTAAAGAAAAATGCTTCTGAAAGGATAAGGAAATGGGAATGTAAGAGGGGGGGTGGTATGGATGGCTCAGGGGATGTGTGTTGGCAGCTCCTCTGTGATGGGGGGTGGTAGGGCCTCCTGTCCAGATGCCCCAGAACCAAGACCTGTGCACAGATGGGGACTGGAAGTGCTCTGAGGTGCCAGCCTTGTCCCTCTCTACATCCAGGTGCTTTGCCTCCAGGTCTCTACATCCAGGTGTCCTGGGCTCAGTGAGGAGGGGGTTCACTCTCAGGAGGAGCTGGATGGGTGCAGCCTTGGGGCAGAGGTTGGCATTGCTGTGGCAGTGTTGGGGGGGGGTGAGGACTGGGCAGTGCTTTGCTCTTTGGGGGGAGGTGGTTTCTCAAAATCATGTTTATTGAATAGTGCAGTGAGGCTTTGGTTGCTGGTGCTTATCCAATACCTGTTCTGGAGTCTTGGGGGTTATTAAATCAGCATCTATAGCCAACTCTAAATTCACTAATACCTTTTAAAAGCAGAGACAATTAGCAGACTCAGTGGGAGAAGAGCTTTCAGGGAGAGGCAGTTCAATGTGCTGCCAGCCTGTGTATCAATGCACTGTATGAACATACCAGAAGTACTTTTCCAGAAAGCTTCACATACACTGAGTTTTCAGGGTTCAACAGTCTTCCTAAACTCAAGAAAACACTCATCTCCTCGAGGGAACAAATAAAGCAAGTGGACAAAAAATCTGTGGTAATTTCATCAGGGCTCAATTGCTCCCCGGGCTGGTTGGGAGGGAGGTTTTGCAGGTTCCCGGGCAGGACAGACGTGGTTCCTCCTGTCATCACCATGGGGAACTCCTGGTCCAGTTTCATGAAGGGTTGCTTGAACATTTTCCATTGACATTGGTGGTCGGACAACTAGATTTACAATCCATTTTTGTATTCGTTCTGCTACCTGGAGGTTTTTCCCTTCTTTTTGAGGGTGAAGAGTCAAATAGAAAAATCAGAACATTCTACTGAAGTGTAATCAAATAAACACATTTCATATCACAGAATTAGTAAAGTTGGAAAAGACCATAGAGATCATCGTGTCCAACCTATTACCTGTTCATGTTTTAGCTGAAACTGAAAATTTAAAAATTAAATAAACAAAATAAGCCCTCCACAGCCAAAGCCAGCTTTAATATCTGGAAATGTTCTGTGCAGGAGCCACAGTTCTGTGCTCAGCTCTGTGCTGGCATGTGTCGAGTGTTCTTTCCTTTGGGGCTTCATCTGCTGTAGGGGTTCCTGTGGGCTGCCAGAGAATTGCAGCCCTGTTTCAGTGCAAGAGAAAGAGAAATATTGCCTGTAATTCCTGTAAATGAGTGTGAAGTAGTTGGAGGTCTGACAGGATTGGGCATTAAGAATGTTACAAAGAAGTGAGTCATTAAGAGCTCTAGGGCTCAGCCCCTGTACTCGGGCTGGTTTATGTGGGAGCAGAGAATTCCTGGGGTGTCACAGGGGTTGGCCCCATCAGGGATGGTAAAATTAACACTGAAATACATACAAGAAAAATTGAGACAAGGGGAGAAAAGAAGAACTAAAACTCGGGTGGGGAGAGAGATCCTAATGAGCCATTTTCTCTCTCCACACGGTTTTTGAAGCCACCAAGTCCAGAATATTCTGGGAGGTTCATATATCACCAGAAAACAGAGCCTGGGATGCAAATAAGGAAAGAAAGAGTGTGAGCTGTGAATGGAACAACACCTGGCACAGCAGGAGGGTTGGGCAGATAGACTGTGGTGCTTGAATAAGTCAAACCCAGCCTTGCTCTTCTGGATGTGAGGCATGGAGGGCAGGAAGGGTTCATTCCCTGTTTGTTTCTTGGGCGTTTAGATTTGTTTTTGGTGGAGTGAATTGATTTTTGAAAGAGGTTTCCCATCGTTTTTCTTTTCAAACCTCCAAGTCAGAGAGGTTTTGGAGAAAAGAGATGACTCCTGATGAATAGTCCCTCAGTGCTGGGTCCCAGCAAAATGCTTTTGTGGGTTCCAGCTGGAACTGGAGGTACCAAAGCAAACGATTTAACAGAATGTTCTCTTCATGAGCAGCTATTCTGGGAATCTTTGCCAAAATCCAGTTGGCATTTGGTTTCCATGAAAGTTTAACAAGGTCAGAAGAGCTGGGAAGTGGTTTGGAGGAAATGTAACCAGATAAAGCTGAGCTTTGGTTGGAGTTGTTGGTGTAACCAGAACATGGCTAGAGAACTGTGGAGTTGGAGAAGCTGATCCACTCTTTACTCTTCGGGTTAAACAGAATTTCTCTCCTTGTAGAAGAATTCTGTTTCTAGTCTCTTGTTCATGAGAGATGGGATTAGAGGGATGCTATGACAGCATTCTGCTCCTGCTCGGGACAAACGGGGTCATTTCCAGAGAGAACAGGAGGGAAATCAAATTATTCAATGTATTTCATCCAAGAAAAGATCCAAGATCTCTTTGTCTCCCAGACACCAAGTATGCACACTTGTGGTTTATCAATATCTCTTAAATTCTCCACCTTTTGTAACAAGTTATGAGGAGTGGCTGGACATGATTCTTGTCCCACTAAGGAAAAATCATCAACCAGTGACTGGTAGTTTGTATCACTTCAAGCAATGTGCATTTTATCTCCGTGTAAAGAGGACTTCTAGAATGAGGTAAAAGCAGGTCACAGCCCAGGCTTTGGGTGAAGAGAGAGCACCACCCCAGAGGCACAAGGGTTTGCCATCCTGGGAGGACACATTCCCTGGAGCTGCAGCATGTGCTCAGCCTTTAACCCCCGGGGTTGGGGGGTTTTGAGCAGTTCCCCCATGAAAATCCACTTCACCCCCTTAGGCAGGCAGGGAAGAACCCTCTGGTGCATCTCCACATCCCATCTGTGAGTCTGCAACTGCCCTGGGTGTCTCAAAGTGCTCTGAAGGCACCTATTAAATACACTTAGTCCCAAACAGGGTGGGAAAGTCTGGCCAAAATTGTGTCCTGAGTTTGTGTGTGATCCCGCCTTGCCGGCCGTGTGTGTTGGTGTGAGTGGGGCTGTGTGCCAGGAGTTTGGGCAGTGAGGTGCCACCTAACACGGGCACTTTCCGCTGGGAGAACAAGCTGCCGAAGTAATGATGCTGTGCTGTGCTGGGAGACATCAGCTCTTTGGCCACAGGATGAATCCCTCAGCTGTCCTGGTGCTCCCCGTGTTCCTGGTGCTCTGTGCCTGCTGGGAGCTGGGATTCACACCTGGAGCTGTTGTGTCATAGGAGGAAGAGGCCCATCTATCCATGAGGGATTAGAGTCCTCTAGAGGCACAGAGGATCCCCATCCCTCCTTCCCATCCCTGAACTGAGTGGGATCATCTCTCCTCGTGGGAAACTTCATCAAATTCCCTTCGTGGCAGAGTGTTCCTGTCTGCTGGAGGTACTGGCATTAGGGATTTATGGACCCAGAATTGTGCACCAGACACGTGGGCAACTGGGCTTATTAATAGAAGGGGAAGCAGAGTAAAGCAAAAGCCACACACTTCTTTTTAAGAACACATTCACACCTTTCACTTCACACAGGATATTTTTGTGATGCCTCCACACTCACTCTGCTCTATTTTTAAATCCTCTCAGCACATCTTAATTAAGAAAAGCCGTGTTTTCTGAACAACCCCTGCACATTTCAAACCTGCTCCCTTCAAAACCAACCCCCCCCCGGCCAGATCCAGGTGGGAAGTGGCAGCAGACTGCTTGGATCAGCACCTGCCAGAGGAATTTTCTGGCTGCATTTATAGCCTGGGGTGCAGCCTGGCTGAGCTGAGCTGTGCATTTCATGGGTTTCAAATGCCATGATAGGGCCCATCTGGCAGAGCTGGAGGAGGCAAGGGCCTCACCCCCAGTGTTTTATCTGTATCTTTGATTTTATCTTGTTTCTTCTTGTGGGTTTTTTTCCACAGCTAAGGTTTTAAGGAGTCTCAGGGGTTGTCTTCAGCCATATGAGCTGCTTGTGTTTCCAAAAGCTTTAGATTTGGGGAAAAACTTGGAAATCATGATTTTACCTGGTTTATATAAGTAATCTTGCCGATTTCTTCCTTGAGGCTCTCTATGTCCATCTGTATTTTGTGAGAATTTAGGAGAACCCACGAAATCTTCTATTGCCATAGGTGGAATACAGGAACACTTTCGATGGCTGCCTGTCTAAGTTATTTCTCAGGCCATACTCTTAACGTTGTTAAAATTGGCATTTTACAGGAATTTCAGTCTGGGAGGTGTCAGGGCACTCCTCCTTTCAAAGAACATGGGAAGATCAGTTCATTGCGTAGATATTTCCCATGTTGAAGTTCACGAGGATGAAAAGCTCCATGTGGGATAAATCTGTGCAACTTCAGTGACAAAAATTGCTAAGCACATTATATATAAATAGCAAACTGCCTTCTTTAGGGACTGGTGCAGGCTGCTCCTGAGATGGCTTAGCAGACAAGTAAATAGTAAAATATGGGTATATTTAGCACTCCAGAAGGCAGGGGATGATGTTCAGACTCCACATCACACGGGCTCTTAAAGTCTTTACCTCT
The DNA here is from genome assembly GCA_013390025.1 of Pitta sordida. Taxonomy (NCBI): domain Eukaryota; kingdom Metazoa; phylum Chordata; class Aves; order Passeriformes; family Pittidae; genus Pitta; species Pitta sordida. The sequence goes on along the minus strand of WEKX01026804.1, from coordinate 477,478 downwards.
GTATAATCCCTTGTACTCAGCAGTGATGTGGCACATTGGGGACCTAATTACCAGCTCCACTGCCAATCCGAGTGCCAAGTGGTGAAGGACAGTTCTGGAAGGCAGAGGTTGGACCTGACTCATGACTCAGGAGCAGCAGGGAAGGAGAGGCAGGAAAAGGCCGACGCAGTTTAATGGGATTTGGATTAAAACTTGTCTAATGGGATTTTGGGGTTTAATTCCTGGCAGCCTCGTGGGTTTGTGCAGGTGCTGGTTGGGGGGCGTGTTGTGGTTTGCACCCACATCCTCAACAGTCCCACTTGGGTGGCTGTGGTGACACAAGGACACTGATGTCACAGAGCCCCTGCCAGGCCCGGCACGGCACGTCCCTGAGGGCAGTGGCAACTCTGGTAACCTTTAGCAGGAGACTTGCAAACAGGTTTTCCTTCGGGATGTTTTCTTCCTTCTGGATTTTTTCTTCCTGGTTGTGTCAAGTTTGAGACCTTCCCACTTCAGATTCCCCCTTCTTTTCCCAGGGCTGTTGGAGAGACTCAGATGCGTCTGGAAAAACGGCAAAGAATATTTGCGAGTGGGATCTTTGAGTCAAACCCACTCAGATACATCCCTCACCTCCTTCTTCCCTTTTTCCCTACACTTTTGTAAGGACATTTCTGCTGCTGTTGAGGAATATTCACCCAGCATTCATACCCACACACCAATTTTGTGGTGATGTCGTGATGCTTGTTATTGACAGTGAATCTTGGGGTTTTTAGCTAAAATAAATGCAATGGAGGAGCTGTGGAGTCAAGGGAAAGGGAAAGTGTGGAAATGGTTTTACCAGGTTGCCTTCCTTCCACAATGCTTGTTATTTAAAGTGAAGGTCACAGACCCTGCCATTGTCCTTAGAGGGTGAGTGAGGAAACCAGTCCCAGCACTCCTGTAACTGGAGTGATTTGAGGATTCAGAAACTTACGGATCTTGGTGAGGTGGGTATGAGGTTAAAGATTTAGGGATTTTAGTGAAACAGTGGCATTTTAGTGAATTTTAGAAGGATTAGTAGATTTTAGAAGTACTCACTGGGCCTGAAATTTAACATCCAATATTAAAGAAAGTCTTGCAGTTCTGAAATATAAACAGAGCACGGTCCTGGTCAAAAGTGGGGCAAGAAGTGAAACATCGGAGCTGATTGGTCAAAAGGCTTAAAGGGAGGTGTGAATTTATGACAGAATGCTGAAGGGATCCATATTCATGGAGTGATTTCTGTAGGTATGAGGCAAGGGGATAAAGATGGGTGACAAACCTGGGGCAGGGCTTTGGGCACCTGACAGGCCTGGGAGACATTTTTGCAGGACAAATATGTTCTTTCCTTGTTCCTGGGCCCCAAAATAAATCTTTTCTATAGCTTGCATGCAAAACCTTGAGTCCAACTGGTTATCCCTAAATCAGGAGAAACCATGCCGCCAAATCTGGGAACCTGCAATGTTGGGGAGAGCTCAGTGTTTTAGGATCCTTAACACCCTTGAGCAGCACCAAGATCAGGATTTTCAGAAGCAGAGTGTGGAGGTGCTCTCTCATCTTTCAGTTAGTGTGTTATAGGTAGGATGATGTGTTGGTAGTAGGATGGCAACAGGTCAGGTTAGGTAACAGGTTTGACTAGATTAGATTAGGTAACAGGTGATAGGTTGGACGTGATGATCTCTAAGGTCTTTTCCAACCTTACTGATTCTGTGATTCTGTGATTCTGTAACCCAGAGCCTGGTGAAGGCAGGATGAACTCCAGACACCAGCTCCTTCTGCACAGTGTGCTGATGGGGATCAGCGTTCCAAAGGCTGGGATCCCTCCTCTGGGCTCAGCACCTGCTGGGGGCTCTGGGGCACACTGGGACAACTCCATTTGTTGCCAGGACTTGCCGAGTCACGTTCCATCCTCTTCATTTCCAAGCCTCCAGCCACTAGAGGGAGAGAATGCCACATATTTATGGCTCCGTTTGTGCGTGGGGATGTGTTTCCTGAAGGACTCGCTCTCCCACGGCAGGGCTTTGCAGGCGGTCCAGGAGCTGGGTTTCACCCCTTGCATTTATCCGGCTGCAGCTTTACAGCTGCTCCTGCAGGTCGACCCCTGCAGACCTCGGCTGGTTTATGACCTGAAATCCCAGCAGCTCTGGGAGATGTTCAGATGCTCCTTGTCCATGTTTTACACCCTGTGTTTGCTGTCGAGCATCCCTGCTGTGAAATGGCTTCCATGGGGAAAGCTCCGGCTCCTCCTGGATGTGCCTGTCCGTTCCTGTTACTGCACAGCCCGCTGCACTGATCCGGGGGGAGGTACAGCCCCCTGCCCACCGCTTCCTTCCTGGCAACTCCTGGAGCCCATGGCCTCTTTCCTCTGCAGTAATACAGCGAGCCCAGGAGGGAGCTCACTTCATTTGGAATTAAACCATTCGGTTGGTAATTACTGTAGGCAGATGGGTTTGAACGGTTTCAAAGGAAACCAGCAAGGAGTGACGGGTTTGGGGGAGGAAACATTGAAGAGGACTATGTCAGAAAGTGAGTTTTATTGAAACTTGCCTTTGCAGGCTGAGCTCAGCGGGGAAGACCCGTGGAAGTCTGATGAGAGGACTGTGGGACTTGGAGGGGTCTTGGGAAGTAGCCTGGAATGAAAGCAGCTTGTTGCTGGGTTTGGAGAGCTGCAGCCCTTGGTCTGCAGTGCTGTTTATCAGGGGAATTTAAATCCCTCGGCAGACGGTGGGTGGGAAGAGAGTGTCTCTCTGCCTTCCTCTGGACTCCACAGGGTGACTCTCGGAGGGGAAACCTCAGGATGCTGTAGCTGCCTGGAGTATTGAAGGAGAGCATCTCTCTGGGAAATCTTCCTGACTCTGGAAGTCAGAGGTTCCAGTTAGAGAGAGTCAGCAGAAAGGTTTCCTTAGGCTGATGGGAGCTGCAGATGATGCTCCAGCTCAGGAAGTTCTCCTGGTGAGGCTGGGGCTGTTCCCAGCTGCTCCTTTCCGTGCCTGTTTCTCTTTACAGATGTGCCCTGCCTGTCACAGCTGATGGCAGGCCCGGCAAAGCAGGGAGGGAGATGTGCAGGAAGGCACCAGAAACGCAAGGAGTAAATAAAACATTGCAGGGCTGAGGTTGGACTGCTCCTGGAGCCCTCCCTGCTTCCCCCTGCACCCTCGCCTTGCCCAAGTCTGCCCTAACACGTCCTGCTAACTCAGCCTAACTGAGGCTCTGGAAACAGGGCTGGGAGCTGAGCTACTTCAGCTGAGAATCCAGGGCCACAGGTCACAGCTTGAATTAAATAACTGAGCAGGAAGAGTGATGAGTGAGTTTGAAAGGCTCCTCCACATCATTCCATGCATCCCAAATGAATTGTGGCCATCACCTTATCGTGAGCTGCTCGTTAAACCTTCACCTGCCTGATGGAGATGAGAGGTCTTGGGGGACCCACCTCCCTGCCTGTGAAATTGTTATTCAGGGAGGAATCCAGTGGATTTGAGGGGGAGCTGGATCACACCGTGCCTGCTCTCTGCAAGTGTCTTTGTGCCTGGAAAAGTCCTAGAGTTTTGTGTGTGTTTGTGGGTGTAGGACCAGGTTGAGATTCCTCCTCCAAAGGCACCCAGCTCCAGTGGGGTGTGGGTGGGGGAGAGGGGACAGGCGGGGGCTGAGGCCAGTCTGGCTCTTGGGCTGATGTAAGAGCCCCCAGGCCATGAGACATGGCCATGCTCTGGGCCCTGGAGGCTCCTTCCCCAGGCATGTCCTTCCTGGAGGGTGTCTGTCTTTGCCAGTCCCTTCTGACCTCCAAACACACGACCTGGGGCACCATTTATTGTCTCCCTTCCCATGAATAGCAATACTAAGCTCTAGTTTTCTTTTAAAAAAAAATCTTTTCTGGCTGCAGATCTCTTAGTACACAAATGAAATGAATTTATATATGAACATTGTGCTACTTGTAAAGCCCTTTCACTTTCAAATTTAGTTTTATTCCTTTTTTTTTTTTAATCTCCATAGGATTTTCCCTAAATAAGCCAAACTAGGGCAGTGCTAGTGACAGATGGACATAAAGAAGACTTGGATGCTGGAGAGACTTTACTGGGCTTGGGGATCTGAACTGGGGGTGCTTTCCTTGTCACCCTAGGAGTTGAGTTTGACTGCAGGTTATTAATTGTCACCTCTAAAGCAGAGGTCGTGGCAACAGAGCCCGTTCCTTGGCAACAGGCTCCTTGGGTTCATTAAAGCAGGGGTGGGAGGCTTCAAAATGCCGCTGCTTGGAAAAAGTTGAGAGAGATTAGCAAATCAAAGGGCTGAGGCATGAGCAGTCTTATCAGTCAGGCGGGGATGGCGAGGAGAAGGAGTAGTAAACAAGGTGCCAAAGATGGGGGGAACGTGAAGGAGCAGTTCTGGAAGGAGGCAGGGTCCGGATTTGCCTGTTTTCCTGCCTTTCCAGGGGCAGAGCACTGGCTCACCTCACCCGTCCCACAGGACAGGCTGGAGAGGGGCAGGAGGAACCTCTGTGTGCTGGGAACACAATCGTTTACTTCATTAAAAAATGGCTTTTTAAGAACAGGTTTCCACGCTGTGGTTTCCCACTTGGGCTTCATAAAAGCTACAGTTTGTTTTGGCCCTCTCAGAAATTGGAGCTGTGATTTCATTAGTAAAACCCAACAAAAAGCCCTTTGGGGAGAGTCTGTGAGAGCATGGCCCTTTCCATCCCTTGCCTTCCTTTTCCATGGAGCAGGCTGTGTGAGACACCCCCCTCAGCCTGCAGCCACACTGGGCTCTGTTTGCACTGTCGCTGCTAAACACAAATCTAGGGAATAATTAATAATGCCCCATGTACATAATTAAATGACAGAACAACTCTAGTTTGTACCAGCACACAGAGCTGGTCGGGGCTTCCCTGGCTGTCCCTGCCAGAGTTTGGTGGGCAGTCAGGGGAGGTTTGCAGGTGATGCTCCTGCTCCCTTCCCGTGGTGAACAGCCACATTCCAACCACATCCATCAGAGCAAGAGATTTTTATGCACTTGTTCCAGTCCTGTGGTTCTATGGTTGTATAATTTATGACTGAAACTATCTTTATGTCAGAGTTAGTTCAGGAGGACACTCGTATCTGGGGCTTCTGAATATGTCATCTCCTATTAAAGAACAAACAAACTCTCTTTGTAATGTACCATAAATAATAATAATACTTCACCAGAGCCTGGAGCGCTGTGTTATTGCTGTGCTAATCAGAGAGGCACTGGGCCATTATGAAAGTATTCCATGGGGTTTGGGGTTTTTTTTCCTGCAGGAAGGTACGTGTTTCATAGCGTGGCTGATTGGTTTCTAAAGCCAGGCTGGATAATTCCTAGTAGAGGTTAGAGAAATTCCCCTCCTTTCTCATTAATTAACCTGTAGGATTTGGTGGCTGTTCTTTGCAGTTCAATAGAGACAATGACTGCAGGAACATATTTGTGCTCTCTGATACGGAATGAAGAACATCTGCCTTCTGCAGCAGTGAAATACCAGCGTGTGCCAGGGCTCTCCAAAGGGGTCCTGCCTGCATGAGGCAGTTCAGGGCTGGAATTTCAATAGGGAGGTGTTGGCTGGGAGATGTTCTCCAGGGCTGGATCGTAGCTGGGCAGGGAAGAGAGTGGGTGAAGAGCAAAGGAGGGGAAATCCCTGTGCGAAGGCAGCAGCAGCAGCAGGTCAGGGAGAGAAACACTTTGGGAAAAGTTCCCACATCCAGAGTGCTGTTCACAGCCGTGTTCTGACGGTGGGATTAAAGGAAGGAGGCCTTGGAGAGCTAAAGGAGATTCAGTGGTGATGTGGTGACGTGATAAAGAGATGAGAGGCAGGTGAGATCCTGCAGAGCCTCTGTGCTGCCTCGTCTGCCCTTGCAGGCTGCAAGAAAACCAACCACCGCCTTTGGGATCCCAGAGCTGTGTTTTGGATGTCTCCAAACAGGGATCTGCACCCAAAAGCTGCCCTGAAATACAGTAAATCACGGCCGGGAGAGCAGGGTAGGTGTCTGTGTGTATTGGATCAGACAGAGGATTGCAGTGGGAGTGTTGTTAGAGCCTTGTGTGTGTCACTTACACAGCTCCACATGCATTGGATGAGGTACAAGGCTGGAATTACTCTCTGCTGCTTCAGAGTGTGATGTGGCAGCAACTGTCCTTCTGCTCATACCCAATTGCTTGGCGTTTGGGTCACTCTCCAGCTGCAAGGAATGAGGAGGAAAGAAGTTAGACATGGAAAAGTGGCATAAATCTGATATAATCTCTTTATTAGTCACAACTGGTACTCCGGAGCAGTGTCAGGTAAACACTGTCCCTCCTTCCCTGCCTTCACAGTAGACCCCAAACTGGATTGGACTTTGAAGGGAAGCTGAGGGTGAAACCCATCAGCTGGTTTTGGTTCTTGTTCTGGAGGGGTGGAGGCTGTGGCAGGTAAAATGTGATCAGCCCAGACCATGAGCAGTTCACAGGTTCTTCCAGGGAACTTCCCCTGGAGCGATTCCCCAGACAAACCAGGAACCTGCTCTACTCACCTGAGCAAAATCTGTCCCTGCCTTTCCAGTGGGATGTGCTCAGGTAGTAGAAATCCCTTTTATTTTTTTGGAAGTTAAATCCCAGGGAGAGGAGCCTGCAGTGCAAACTCCGAGCCCAAACACCCCACACTTAAAGCTGCCTCTGTTTCCCCTGGGGCAACGCGGGTTTTGCTGCCAGTGCCGTGCCCTGGCACTGCTCCACAGCGCTCTGTGACTCACGGCTTGGGTGTGAGGCTGGAGATACCCCGTGTCTCGTGTGTGCTGGGTGGGCTGGAACATCCCCTTGGAATGCCAGGCAGAGCAGCCCAGCCTGGTGTGCTTTCCTGGAAGGCAGCAGCACCACAGAATGTCCTGCACTGGAAGGGACCCACAGGCATCATCCCAGTGCAGCTCCTGGCCCTGCACAGGACCAAGAGGCAGCTCCCAGGTGGCTGTCCCCTGCTCCCCCTGCTCTGGCAGGGTTGCTGGCTTGGTCCCCTGCCCGCTGGCTGCCTGCAGGACGCTTTGCATAGACAATGAGGCAGCAGAGGTGCATTTCCTTGGCAGGGAAGAGGCAGCTGGGTTCTCTCAGGGGTAGCATGTGCCAGAGAATGGCTGCCCCACTGCTCTGGGCAGGAGGGGAGTTGTGTGCAGCATCCAGGGACTTGGCTGAGCTCTGGGCTTTCCTGCCCCTCCTCACCTTCGCGAGGAGCAAGAATTAACCTGGCAACTCTGGGTTTACTTCTCAGATCAGCTTAGTGTAAACAAGGGATAGAAAGTGAGACAGTGGAATATGAGCCTTATTGACAGGCCTGATCAACAGCTGACAGCGGAGAAACCAGAGTAATGTCTGATGGTGTGGAACAAGCTTCCACAAAAATCATGCTCCTCCAGATCCACAGTATCAATTAGAGCAACAGGGTGGGATGTGCCAGGCAAATCCCCCCCTTCTTTTCCAGTGCCAGGTTAAGACAGGTGTCACTCTGACCTGAGTGGAAGTACTGGGATGATGCAGGGTGTGGTTTAAAGATGACCTTGTGCTGAAGAAAGTCATTCTTGTGTTATTTCTGTGTGTGCTGACAGCAGTGCAGGTCTCGTGTAGTAATTCCTGGTAGAATAACCTTTAGTTAACCCTTCAGTTACAGATAAGCTGATCATTCCTCTGGTTTTAGTCCAAGCTCCTGAAGGAGCAATGCCCATGCATTCAGGATGTTCATCTGTCTGTCAGTCCTGCTGTCCCAGCTCTTCCCAACCCCGGCAGCTTTTGAATCAGTTGGTGGAGTTGTGCTGGATCTGCCTGACATCCCAAACAGGTGATGTACCTGTGGGTTCTGGGAATTCCTGGGCTGCTGGAAGTCGTGGCCGTCACCTGCCATAAGACACGGGGCTCTCTCCAGGCAGGACAAGGAGGAGCAAACCCGAATTGACAACACCTTCCAAAATAGGTGTCCGGGGTGTGATTTTCCAACCACAGTCCTCCTGTGGGTATAAATAACTTTACCTGGAGTTTCTGTCACTTAACATGGGAAAGTTCAGCAGAACTCCAGAGCTTGGACAGCTGTAAGCATTTGCTTCCTGACTCTTTTGTCTCTGGGAATAATGATGGCTGTCAGTGCCTGTCCAAAAGGTGATGGAATATGGCTTGATGTAACTGGAGCAGGTTAACGTGGGGCCCCAGCACTGCAGAGATGTTGGGCTGCATCCCTTCACTCCTGCCTGAGCTTTGGGTCTGTCCCATTTCACAGATATAAATAAAGGGAAGACACCTAGGCTCTGATCCTGCCGAGTGGCACAGGACCAGCAGAACGTGGCAGTCACGAGGAGCTGCTTGTTGTTTCCCGACTCAGAATCTCCAGCTGCAGGAAAAATGTTGGCTCCTCTGGAGGCCGGGAGCAGGAGGTCCAAATGCCCTTCTGCCCTTGAGTGCATGGATAAAACCTCTTGAACCACAAGCCTAAATCCTCTGCAGGTGTAACTGAGGATTATGAGGCTTCTCCACAGGTTTTGCTTCTCCACAGGGAATGGATCCAGTATGTCCCGTGGATGGATGTCTATCCAGGCTGGGGGTGTCTGTACCCGGAGCAGGATGTCAGCCACTTCCCATCTTGTCCCATGATTTCCACCTGCCCTCCTGTCTCTGAAACGGGGAGATTTTGGCAATGTTGGTGGGGCATCTGACTGTAGGCAGGGGTGTGTCAGTCCCTGCTCCGGGCTGCCCCTTCCTGTGGGCACCGAGCCCCGGGATGGCGCAGCCGCCTCCGTGAAGGGCCTTGGCCAACTCCTGCCGTCTCCATGTCTTCTCTGAGAGATGGGGAGAACCATGTCGACGTGCGTGTCCCAGCTGGAGGATCCGGGAGGATTCAGCCCCGTTCCCAGTTGGCTCTACACATCCCATATGCTGCCGCCGCCTCTGCTCCCCAGCGCCAGACACAGCGATCTCCTCTCCCTCGGTGTGGTGGGTGGCCGTGCCGATGGGGGACGCCTGACAAATGGATTTGCTTTTTCAACTCTCCGGGCTCTCCTTTCCTTGCCGTGACCAGAAAGTCAGGGAAAAGCGAAGGGATTTAAACCCTGCGTGGGGAGCAGGAGGGTGCTGGAGAGAGGATAACCCCGGGCCGCGGGTGCAGTGCTTTGCTGGGCTTGGGAGGGCTGTGTTCGGTGGGAAAGGGGATTTATCCTGCATGTGGAGAGCGGAGTGAGAACCTACTGCCCTTTGAACGTCAGCAAAATCCCCAACCCCTCGCTGAGCGCCGAGCCATGTGCTGGCTCTGCAGATCCCCAGTCCTGGGGGCGAGGGTGACCGGGCCGGGCAGGAGGGCAGGGGGTGCCTGCGGGGACCGGCCCCAAGTTCGCATAGATCCCCCCTCCCTCCCCTCCGCTGCCCTCCCCTCCCCTCCTGCAGACTTGCAAAGCAAAGCAAAAAAAAAAAAGAAAAAAAAGGACATCCCCCTCCCCTCAAATCCCTGGATCCGTGACTGAAATAAATAAGCACAATCGCAGGTAGTGAGGAGGCTGCTAATAACGTGCTCCTGCCAGGCACGGGATTGCCGGGCTGAGGGATGGCTGACTGAAAGCTCCAGCCGAGGGTGGGGGTGGGGGG
>WEKX01026804.1:455951-467475 GCA_013390025.1 Pitta sordida | reverse complement strand
GGGGGGTTGGGGGGGGGGGGGGGGCGGAAAGCAAAGGGTTTTCCCGGTTTCCCGCATGTGGGATGTGGGGTGTGAGAGCCGGGGAGAGCGCTGGGAGGAGAGGAGTGCCGGCGCAGGGATGCTCATGGCTGGACCTGTCAGCTCTGCCCCTCCGCTGGATGATGAGTTGCGGTGCGGGGGGAGCCGAATGTGTCCCTGCCTGCCAGACACTCCTCCGGAGCGGTTCGACACTGACAGCTCTGCTGACTGGAACGAAATCGTGCCGCTCTGCAGAGCCCTGAGTGAGCCCCGGGCACGGCTCGGGTGTGCCCGGGGGCAGCGGGGAAGTTCCCCCAGCTCAGCAGGGTCCCTCCGTCTCCTTCAGAAACTTCCCCGGGAAGCGATGCGGTTGTTACTGAGATCCTCCTGCCCAGCTCTCCCTCCTCGCACAGCTTGGCATTTGCCATGGCATTTCCCTCTGCGCCGGGCCGGGCTTTGTACCAGCGTTTTTAGTTTTGCCCTTCCCTGGGCATCGTGCATCCTGCGGGCAGCCCGGGGGCATCCCTGCGGGCTGGTGCCGCTCCCGGCGTGTGGCTGGCTCGGGATGTGGCGTCACCGGGCTCAGCCCCCGCGTTCCGGGGGCACCGGCAGGTGCTGCTGGCAGCGGGCAGGGCTTTGGAGCCAGCGCAGGGATCTCTGCCCGCTCCGCTGGTGCCCCGTGCCCTGCGCAGCCCCGCTCGGGGAGCGCTCAGCCCGGGCATCGCTGGTGCTCCCGAGGGGCTGCAGGTGGGATGTGCCTGTAGCCCCTTTGTTTAGGGTCCTGGTTAAGGCTTGGCCACCCAGCAGCAGCTCGGGGGTGTTGTTGCCACCTCCCACCCCCTGAGCATCCCGAGGGGATTCCTTCCCCCGTGCCCCCCATCCCTGGCAGCTCTTGGCTCCTCTCCGCCGGTGTCTAAGCAACACAAATCGCGCCGGTTCGCATTGCCAGAGATAACTACGCTGCAGAAAAGTGGTGCTGAAAAGCTGGATGTGGCTCTTCCATCCTTTTTTTCCTCTCCTCCCAGGTGACCGCTGAGCTCTGGTGGGGAGGGGCTGGATGTGGTGCAGGACAAACTGCTTTTTTAATTGACACAGCACAGGACTTGACACTTTCTCACCCTCTCTTCTTCCCGGCTTCCTTCCTTGCTGCCATCAACAAGGGAGACTCTTATTTTGTTCTCATTAGTCTAATTCTGCTTTCTCTTCAAGAGAAATTACACTGCTTGCTGAATAGCCTGTAATATATGATTTGTTTTTGGAGGGGAAAGTAAAACTCCAGTGATTGATTTTGAAGCAGGAATTTCCCAATATTGCTCCTTCTAAAAAAGGGATAAGTGAAAGAGAGAACTGTGGTTTCTGTGTTCCAGACTGAGTTTAACAGCCTCAGCAGTATTTGGAGATACTCAATGCATCTCCAGGTATCTGGAAATAAATAAAAATTATTACAAACCAACAAAGTCAAACTGCAATAAATCGGATAAATCCAGGGGACGTTTGCACCCTGGGGATGGGTGGCTGTGGTCCGAGGGCTCAGTGGGATGCTGCCCTTGGAGGCACAGGGACGCTGGCAGTGCTCTCAGCTGTGCCACAGAGCCAAGGTCCTGCCAAGGTTCTGCTTTTTTAGCAAGACAAGGAGCGTTGGTCCAGATGCCCTGGCCAGGTGCCAGTGCAGAGAGTGATATTCCCTCTAATGCAGATTTTCCCTGCTGCCCCCATTGGTAAGTTACTTTAATCTTTAGTACTTCAGGTATTGATCATATCTGGGTGTGCTGCTAAATAAAAGAGTTATTCCACACCAGGAGTAGCTGCATTTCAGCAAGTCAGGGAGAATATTGTTTTTATTATTTCAGTCACTGGTTAAAATGTGCTCCACAACTATGAAATGGCTCTGTTTACTCCTGAGTGGAGGTTGGCTGTCCTGTCCACACAGCCTTCCCTGCTCTGGAGAGCCTCAGCCTTTCATCCCGAGCATCACTGGACCAATGTTTAGGAGCACTGAGCCCCTGTTGTGGTTTTCCAGCCTTCCTTTTCACTCTTGATATTATTTGCTGTGTACCTAGGAAGATCCATTCCTTGTGGCTGCCATCCCTGGAATTTGTTCTGCTCGGGCACATTAGTGCCAACCTGGATTTTAGGCTGATCTCTCCCAAGTTCTGCCCTGCACTGACTTGTTCCAAGGGCTGTTTTCTGTTGTTCTCAGCTTGGGTTATAGACTCAGACTGGCTCCCTTTCAGAGTTACTCATCTTTAAGAAACGTGTCACTCCTGCTTTCCAAGTGATAGTAGCTTTTGTTCTCATGGCAGGTGGCTCTTTGTTTCCAAATCAGCCCCTTAAACCTCTCTATTTTCCATAATATTAAGCTGTCGGGGCTTGTTTTTTCCCTCCTTTGCATGTGCTGCTTCCCATTTTTTAAACAATTAATCTTTTGCCAACGATGCTTGCATCCCACGGGGGTGCTTTACATGCTTCGCTGGTACCAAGTTGCTAAACTCTCTAACCCAGGAAAATGAAAGTCCTTGTCACTGGTGGTGATGGGGATCAATCTGCACGTGTGACTGGCGTGGGAGTACCTGGTGTTCATCACACAGAATTCATGTGGCGTGGTAATCAAATGTTGGCTTAAATCAGCCCAAAATACAGCCTTTTGTGGAACAGCTTTTTATTTGACAAGGGCAGTTTCCCCCCCAAGCCTTCGACTGTATTACAGGAAACACAAGTGTGAATTTTCCTTTCTCCTTCTGGGTTTACTGTTGTGCCTGTGACATTCCAAGTGAGTGCAGCCATTACCTTCAATAATACAGCCTGTTTTCTTTTGCAGTCATATTCTTGTTGTTCAAATACTTAAAATCGAGCTGTGGTTGATCTTTTCCCATTCTCTCCTAAACAAAAAATAAGCTCTTGTAAACTATCACAACCTAAAAATGTGGTAAAAAGGAATTCAGGTGCTGCCAGTGGTGGAGATGCCAGGGCAGGTCAGGAGCCAGGGACTTTCACACTGTCCTCACCGGTTCTTCTCCTCTTGTCAGTCAGCAAATCAGAGGATAGTGGAAGTACAAAGATTTCTGTAATCCTAAAAAGCTCACTGTGAAGTTGAGAAAAGAGAAGTGGGGGAAAAAAGCAGGTTTTGGTTTGACTTTCATTTTAGAAAGTTTGGATAAGCAAATGCAGGTGGTGGAAAGAAGCCAGGTCAGGGTGGGATGGAAAAAGGATCTCGGGGTATCCAGGAGTTAGGGGAAAATGGGACTGAAGAAGCCCAGAGCTCTCTGAACTCCCACAGGGATCCAAGGAACTCGTCTCCAGTGAAGCTCCCATGGAGCCCAGGGATGTGTGGAGCAGTTTGGGTGTCCTGCAGAAGATGCTGTCAGGTCCATCAGCTCCAGATCCTCAGCAGGGAGGGCTTTTCCTACAGAATCACAGAATCACAGAATCAGTAAGGTTGGAAAAGACCTTAGAGATCATCGAGTCCAACAAACAGGACAGTTTGTTCCTGTTCCCCCTGGGATCTGCTGTCCCTGAAGGTCAGTGCTTGGGATGAGAGAGCTCTACATGTGCTGGAGAATTCCATGTGTCCTGCAGTGCCATGGAGCTCTCAAAGCCTCCAGTCCCTCCTGCCAATGTCTTTGTGGGGGTTTTTATTACTCACAAAACACCTGTTCTGGTTTCCACTTCACTCCCAGTTTGGGGCTCCTTTAATCTTTCAGTTACACCCTCTGCCTAAGAGTACATGATAAATACCCTGGTTAGAAAGAGCTGATGTTGTGGTAAAGAAAAACATTTGGCTGAATCCCCGCTACATCCTGAGGATTGTGTCAGCCCCACGAGTGGCTGGGAGGAGGCCTGGCATCAGTCCCATGGCTCTGTGCCCCACTTCCTACCTGCTGGATATGGGACACACGAGGGATGTCTGGGAAACCCTGGGAGAGCAGAGCTGGGAGGGTGCCATGGGCATGTGGAGCAGCCTGTGCTCCCTGGGAAACCACACACACCACGTGCTCACCGCATCCATCTGTCCCTCCTGTTCAGGGTTTTTCACTCTTTGAAAGGCTTTGCAAACCACACGGAGTTTTTAACTGCTGAGAACCTGATTTCCTTGTATCTAGTCAAAGGGTTTTTCTTTTTTTAAACTCTTCTTGAAAAATCTCTGAAATGCTTCAAGCTGACATCTTAATGTATTTATGACATTAGCTGCTTCTGCTCCAGAATGGTTGCTCTGAATCTCTTTGAGCCTGGCTGTTATTTTGAACATGACTAATTCCCTGAGTGACTAAGCTCTTAGATAATAGGAAAAATTCATCAAGTTATCTCGGTCTCCAATAGTTTCTATTGTTATGAAAAGACGACTTACGAAAAAAAAAGAATAAATAAAGATGCTTATTATGTTATGTGGGCAGGGAGAGGAAAGATGAGTGTTGGTTTAGGGAATGGCTGGAGTGTCATATCTGGGGATGGCCACAGTGTCGTATCAGGCTGTGAAATCTCCTGTTTAATCTGGTGTAGGGTGTGGGTGAGAAGTAGAGAGTTCCTTGTGCAGAGCTCTGGTGACTCCCACTGAACCTGAGCAGTTGCCTGTTCAGTGGGGATCCCAGCCTGTCTCCCCAGCTCTGCTGCAGAATTCCCTGGACGCAGCCCAAGGTAATGTTGGACATGCAGGAAATTGCAGCACACCTTCGGTGCCGTGGTTGTTTGCAGGTAGCAGCTGGAGCCCTCAGAACTCCTGCAGTGCCGTGTTTTGGGAATCACAGGGTGGGATAGGCAATGAAACCCTACTGGCCTCATTTGGAGGAAAGGAAAAAAAAAAAGCTGTAAAACTTCTTTCTCCTCTTTGTGCTGATATTGCTGATAAAAGTGAGCGTTCGATGTTCTATTCATACACCTGCTGCTATCCATCTGGAATTCCTACTTCATTAAGGTGGCTTTTGTTGTTTTCTTCATTAAAAGAGTGCCAGATTCAATGGGCTGGTCCCTCTTCTTTTTTTTTTTGGGAGGCAGAGGGAGAGAAAATAGTTTCTATGAAACACATCTAATTCTCTGGGTTAATTTGTGTGAAGAACACAAGACCCAAGGGTCAGCTTCTTAATGAGATGGGTTTTTTTCTTTACTCAGTGTCTCCACAAGGAGAAGCCATGGGAAGCCAGAGCTGTATCACAGCAGGGGGATGAGGAGTCACTGTCACTGCAGGGACCCTTCCATCCCCATTCCCTTGCTCCAGGCAGGGCTCTGGCTCCCGCTCCCCAGTGACTTTCCCCCAGCCTGGGAATTCCAGATGTCCCTCAGCGCGAGCAGGGCAGCAGTAAAGACTGGAATAAGGAGTGCACACCATCAAACCTTGCCCTGGGGTCCTGGGGCCGGGTTCAGCCTTGCTCATGGGCAGAGCTGGTGGTGACCTATTTTGAGGGGAGTGTTCTGGTGCTGGGGAGCTGCTCCTTGACCCGCAGGGCACAAAGCAGAGCCACAGCTTCTCCTCTGCTCTTCCCTCTGGTGTGTGCATCATGGATCACCCTGTTCCCCTTCTGCCCAGCACCTCACATGGCTGGACCTCCACCAGTTTGGGCAGAGGGAAATACTCTGCTAGATCTGGGATTTTTACTGCTCAAGAAATGTGATGTGTTGCATTTCCAAGGGCCTTCCCGTGTTGGGGCAAAGTACCCTTTGATTTTCATGGCGAAGAGTTTCTCTGTGCCTGTGCAGCTGAATTTCACAGGGACCCCACTGAGGACACTGACCTGGAATTTGGGAGGGTTTAGTTTTAGTTTCTGGAGGGTGACGCATTTTTTTCCACTCAGCACTTTGTCCAGGCATGTGTTGATGTGAAGATTCTGCAATTTAATGTCAGAAGTGAGAGCAGGAGCACTGGAGCTCCTGTCAGGGTGCCTGGAGGGAGCACTTGTCTTCCCCCAAGGAAGGCACTTCACTTGGATTTTTCTGCAGTGTGGGCTTTGCTTTCTTTATCTGATTTCCAGGCTCGACTGTGAGCCCAGAAACCTGCAAAATAAAATTAAGGAGTAAAAGCCTGTGTGTTCTTTTAGGCCAGTGGGATTTTTTTTTTCCTCAGCCAAGGAGAGCTTATGTAAGGCTCAAATGAGCATCTCGATTGGATGGGTCCTTTTAAACTGAACTTTCTCAGCCCCTGAAGTATTTTTCTGTGACCAGGGTAATTGGTGTTACCACATCTGATTTCTGCTGGATTGGAGGGGGTTTTGTTTTCTTTTTCAACATCAGGAGTCTGAGGATGCTTCTAGAGCACAGGCTGGGGTGTGGAGCAGATGCAAGGAGGAGAGAAAGCACTTGCGAACATGATTGCCAGGGGCAGGAGATTTTAGTCTGTCTTAATGCTTTAAGTTCAAATAAACTTAAAAATAGAAAGATGTGTTGTTGTCACTGCAATCCAGAGGAGCACAATGGACTTCCCCCCCCCCCAGCCAGGCTCTCTCTGCCATTTCACATGGTCTGTATTGTGTTACAAGAGCTCTGGGCACTGATTCCAGCGGGAAATCACTCCCTGGAGCTGGAGCAGCCCTGCAGGTGAGGGCAGGATGGTGGCAGGGACACACTGAGCTGTCCTGGGATGCAGGTGACACCTGGCCAGGGTGCTCTGGAAAAAGCATCTGAGCACCTTGGAAGGCAGCAGGGACACGGCTTTGGTTCCATCTGCCCCCTCACAGCACCACACGCAGGAGGAACAGCACCATCTGCTGAGGTGCTGGCTCAGTTTGGAGGAGGGACCAGGATTAATTGAGCTTTCCAGATGTGGCTCTAACCAGCCTTGGTTAGTATCTGACACTGTCCCAGGGTTGGACAGGGCTTGGAGCAACCTGATCTAGTGGAAGGTGTCCCTGCCCAGGGTGGGGACATGGAACAAGATGAGCTTTAAGGTCCCTTCCCACCCACACCATTCCATGATTCTGTGGTGATCCTGTGTCCCTTCCCTCACGGGGTTGAGACTGTTCATTTGGCACATGGTTAGTTTTCAAAAGTACATCCCTGGCCCACCATGGGTTGGTGTCTGGCTGTGAGCGTGAAATGAAGCTGTTATAAATCAATCAGTCGCTCTCTGCACTGGGGACATAATTCTGTTGTGTATCACTTATTGCTTCCTGAGATAAAACAAGAACTGGAAAGAGTTCACCTATTACACATTGCCTGAGCTCTGTGTGTCTCTGTAAATGGTGCGTCTGCCAAGGGCCAAGCTGTGGAGGTCAATGGGATGCTTCCCATCTTTTGGGGAAGCAGATGTTTTGTTTTTCATGGAATACTTGGAACAGTGACCCAGAGATGCTCAGGTCTGTTGCATGGCCTCTGAGCTCTGTGTAATGCTCTTGGCCGGGTGGTCATGCAGGTTAAGCTGCATGGCAAGCCCAACCTCCAGCAGTGTTCCTGAACAGTGCAGAAGTGGGCTGAGAAACTTCCTTTATTCCCTCTCCCAGCCCTCCCAGCCTTGCCACGACGGCAGCTTGTTTAAGGGTCTTGCTCTTCTCTCTCCCCCATCCACCTTCCCTCCCATTTCACTGCTTTGCTGCCTCTCAACTCCGCCTTTTCTTGTGCAGTTTAGGAAGGAGTTACTTGACAAAACTCCAAGTTCATGTGGACAGTGAGGATGTTTTGCATTTGAGACATGGAGTGGTCAGGCAAGGAACTGTAGGTGACTGGAAAGGGAATTTTTATCCAATAAAATCAGGCCCCTGAGTCCAAGTTTTTGCAGATATTCCTTAATTTTGCAGTTTGGGTGAGGAATTTTAGGCATCCTGGGATTTTTAAAGCTTCTCATGAAGGTGTTTCATAAACATACAAGGTTATGGACATTCTTGAGGAAAACTCTGCCCTTTGCAGCAGCTCTGCAGCTCATACGGATGTTCCTCCTGTCTGGCCAGGGATGGAGAAGAGAAAGGAAAAAGAGGCAACTCCCAGCTTAGGAAAATCCTCCTTTTCGGAAGCAACGAATCATAATCTCACTGGTCTTTAATCTCTGAAAACTCGTGCTTAATTCCTGCCTAGATTTAGAAAAAAACCCCTTAATTTAATGGTCTTCTCATAATCTCTAATGGAGCCCTTGACTCCCCCCCATCGGTGCGTGGTGTTGTGGCAGTGGAGACTGGGATGGAGGAGCCCATCTCCTGCCCACACATCCCTGGGTACTGTCCCTCTCTGTTCCTCTTTGAGGGCAGCATTAATTCAAATTAAAAGTTTAAACTTCCCTCCTGTTGCTCTGTAGTTCTGGGATGGGGCCTGTGCTCTGAGGGAATACAAAAGAGCCGGCCCAGTAACAAACTGACGAAATCCAGCAGATATTTTCCCCATGGCCATGGATTTCATCCATCCACACCAGTTTTATTCCCCCTCAGCATCACAAGCCACCCTGTGATTTACCAGAAATTTTCCCAGATTCACCGAGTGATTTATCCCCTTGGGCTGAGTGATGAGCAGAGGTGGGGTCCTCATGCCAAATCCCCTCTTCCTACAGCAGCGTGGGATCCTCTGGCCCTGCACCACTTCAGAGGCTTGTTTTTGCAGTTCATGGAAGGTGGAGCTGATGTGGATGCACGTCCAAGAGCGGAGGTTGTTCCTGTGCGCAGGGACCTGAAGCCTTGGACAATCCTGCTGGGTCCTGTTGGGATCATGTCACTGGGAGTGGGATACACGACCTGTAAGCGTCCAGATTCCAAACCCCGGCCGCTGAGCCGGAGCTGGATCTGTTGAGCTGGAAGGAGTGGGATGTGCTAATTGCCGGAGACATCCATTGGAGGGAGACGTGGTCACAAGGCTGAGCCCGATGTGTTCCGCACGGAAGGATTTGGCATCATCTGCTCCAGCGGCTGGCCCCGAATGACCGCTCACCTCGGGGAGGGCTCTGCCCCGGCTCTTATTTGGGTGTCCAGGATTGGAAACGGGTGTGTGTCTGTCCCTCCGGTGCCTCAGCGCAGCTCTGGGGTGGGGGTGAGGTGGCAATGGCAGCCGTGCCTCCCTCCCGGATCGCTGTCCAGCCGGAGAGGTGCTGAAATTCCCGTCTCCTCCCTCCTGCCGCCGAGCCGGACTGAGCTGTGGGGGACCTGCTTTACTGAACTGCTGCACATCGTCCCTCCTCGTCCCCAGCGGGCTGGGCCAAACTTCCCACAAATCACCAAGTTAAACTTTGCGGTGGTTTTATATAAACCCCTGCTGTGTAGGTGTTCTTTCTCAGAGAGGCTATCATCCATTTTCGTAGTAAAATTAACATTTAGCGCACGCAGAAGGCATGGGAAATTATATAAAGCAGCAAGTACTACTGGGAATACTGCGAATATCGTTGAAACAGGGGCTTCTCTGCAGTCAATCGGTTTGTGCTGCTCACTCTCGGGGCTGTTACACACACACAGCTTCTCCTGGAGCCCTGGCACCGGCGCCCTCCTGCCGCATCCTTTGGGATGCTTTGCTGCCGGGGGCAGGGATGCAGCTCCAGTGGGGTCCCCACAGCCTGAGCCCTGCCCGCGGCTGCTGCTGCTGCCCCGGCTCAGTGTGGGGAGGGGGTTTGGGGCTGCAGGAGGGGCTGGCTCTGGGCTCTGCCCTCCCCTGTGCTCTGAGTGGCTCAGCTCCGCCAGAGTGACTTGCCCGGAATGAAACCCTGCGTTCAGCCACGGAAGTTGCTAGTGAGCATGTGTGAGACACTGCACCTTTGTTCTGGATATTTCTTAGGCCTCTGTTGCTCGCAGGTGCCCCGAGTGTGCTGCCCTGTCTGTGTGTGCCAGGGCTCACAGGAGGCTGCCTTGGATCCTCACCTTGGATCCTCACCTTGGATCCTCACCTTGGATCCTCACCTTGGGTCCTCACCTGCCCGTGCTGGGCACTGAGGGCACACCCAGGCTGTGTGTGCCACCAACACATCTCCACTGGGTCCCTCTAACAGTAAAGCTGAGTCCAGAACCCAGGCATGCTCTGCTGTCATTGTGGCTTAGAGGGACACATTAACCAGCCTCTAAATGCCGCTTCAGTTGGGCTGGTTGTGTGTTTTAAGGAGGTCACTGTTATTTCTTGGAATTTCTTGGCTGTTTGGGTGAGCTCAGGTTTGGGCTTGTGTTGTTTCAGGAAAGAAATATTCCACATCTGTTACATCTGTTACGTGTTGGGCTAAATGATCTCCAAGGTCCCTTCCAACCCAAACCATTCTGTGATTCTGCGTTTGCTGTTCTGATGAGTCTAAAACTGCATCCGACAGAGAATCCTAAAAATGGGTACCTGGTAGGAAATGCAGGTCTGGAAGCTGGTGATCAGGCAGATCCATCAGTTGGATACAGCCTGGCACATCTGCTAACGGGGCAGCTTTAAATCAGTTTCAGTAAGAAAGGCAGGTGAAAAATGGTCTTTCAGTGTCCTCCTGAAGGAGAAACTCTCTGCTTGAACAGAGCAGCGGCCTCAGGTGCAGGAGTCAACCTCTGGCTGGTACTTCTCCCACAAAATAAAAAAAGAGAGGAGAAGAAACCACCTGATGAATTCCAAGTGTTCTTATTTCTAATGCTGCTCAGCACAACCCACCTTCAGTGTCTGGGGACACACCACGGCCCACAAGTGCTGCAGAGCGGCTCAGACAGGAGCAGGATGGTGCTGGATGAGTGCTGGTCTGGCACAAACCAGTGGGTCTGAGTGGAGGCCAAGGAGGGAGACTAAGGAGACCCAGTCCTTGGTGTTTGGGGTGGATATAGGAGCCTCCTCCTTTTTAGGCAGCCCTTTGCAACCCAACTATCAAAGGAAGGAAAATAAAACTGCATTAAACAGTTGGGTTTAGTGTTGTTTTGAGTGGTGAGGTGGAAGCATAACCCCCCTGCCCCTTTCCCAAATGCTGGTGCCCTGGAAGGACAGGCTGCCTGTTGTTGGAGCCCAGCCCATGCCCTGTCCAGTTTAAAGTCCCCCCCAAACTCTCGCTGTGTGCTGCTGCAGAGCAGAATTGGTGCCTGTTTGGAGGCTCAGGAATCCTGGAAGGTGCTGTGCTCAGCCCCCGGATGCATGTTTTAGTGCATTGTACGTATGCACTGGCAGCATTTCTGTATTTGTCTTTGTCTGGAAGATCATTTGCTTTTTCCAGCTGAGTGTATCTGTTCCGTGTGTATTGTGGTGCCTCTCCAAGGGAACTGCTGCTTCTGGGATCTCAGGCTGAGGTTTGGGATAACACCTGGCACCTGCACCATAAACCCTGAGCGTGTGTGTGATTTTAATGTAGGAATGAGCTTTGCTCGCAGCTTTTATAGATCCCTGTCTGTAGGCTCAGAATTCAGTTTAACCCAGCGCAGTGCCAAGGGGAGGAGAGGCCGTATGGATTTGGGATGGACTTGTCATTCCCCCTACCAAATCCCCGCATTTCACTGAATTTCCGTGTTGCCTTTTCGTTGTCTGGGCTGCTTTTCTCCCCACTCCCACCGCCGTCCCTGTTCCGAGCGGCTTGACATTTCCCAGGGGGAGCTGAGCGCAGGCGGTGCCGCCGTGCCCGGAGCGGGATCTGCGAGCCACGGGCCAACCGGGAGCCACGGGCGAACCACGGCCA